>JAPEBW010002279.1:0-13398 GCA_027405785.1 Ophiocordyceps robertsii
TAAGTTACCGCGAAACCGGCCGTTTAAACCTCGCTATAGTATAAGGCTAAGAGGCGAGTCGTTTAAGTTAAGTATTTAAAAAGGGTAGTATAAGCCGTCCCTTATAGTGCCGTAGTTTAAGTTAAATCCGTTAGCTTAAGCGCGGCTACGGAAGGCGGCGTAGGTTTATATAAAAGCTTAAACTTAAAGGTTTTAACTTTCGCTAAGGGACTTAAGGCTATAAAGGATAGCCGCCTTATTTTTATAAAGCTTAAGGGCTCGCTTATATCCTTTATATTAAAGGCGTAGGGGCTTATAAAAGAGCGGGCTAAAAAAGTAATTGCGGAATAGCTAATCTCGGCTATAAGAGACGTTAAACGATAAAGGGACTTAAAATAGGAGTATAAGGATTATAAGCTTAAGGTAAAGAAGGTTATATATATAAGAGTAGGTAAGGTACGGCGGGCTATAGCTAGCGGTAAAGGGAAATATAGTTATAAAAGGAAGAAAGGAAAGGAGAGAGGGCGGGCGGTAAAGAGAATTTAAATAAGTATACTATAAGGCTAAAAAGGCCTTATTACTTAAGGTAAACGGCGGTATATTATTATTAAAATAACTAATTACCTTAAGAGTAATAAGTTATAGTTTTTTATAACCCGTAGTAGCTTTTAAGTCTTATACTTAAGCTTAACCGCTTAATTCTCTTAGTTAAAGAGTTTTATATTAAGTTATAAAGGCCGCGCGTTATACTCTTATCTAAACTACTTAAGTAGCTAACTCCTTTTATGCTTTTTCGAAGGCTTTTACGATCTTTAGCGAGAAGACCGCTTTTTTATCTACCTATAAGTTATAGCTACTTAGCTAGCCTTTTTAAGCTACGAGGAACTCCTTCCTTAGCTTTCCGCCGCCTTTTTTTATTATACGGCTTTATAAAATTCGTTTTACTTCTTACTCGTTTAAGTAAAGTATCCCTTTATCTTAAACTAGTCTTAAGCATATAGCTAGCTTATCCGCTAAGCGTAGTTATACTACTAAAACGACTAAATAAATATTAAGGGACCTTTTTATATCTAACTAATATATAAGCTATCTTATTTTAGTAGTAACCTTAAACGGCCTAGTACGTCTTTTTTAAAGCTTTATTAGTTTACTATCCGCGATATAATAGCCTTTACTAAGCTATAGCTAGACTTAATTGCTAGGCTTAAATTTTAGTAGGCGGTGTTTCTTATTATATCTATCCTTTATAGCGGCTTAAGCGTAAGCGATAGCTAACTTAGCTTCTTTTTATAAGACTTCTTAGTTTTATAGGTATAAGTAGTTATTAAGGAACTAAAGGCTGTTATTTATTCTTATCCTTATAATAAGCTTACTAAAGGCTATATAAATTACTAAGAAAAAGGAATTATTAAGGCTAAACTAAAAAGCGATTAATATATCGGTTTAGCATAAGTCCGGGAAATTAGCGGTAAAGAATCGTAGCGCGATTTTTATAGTTTAGTTTCGCCTTTTTAATAAGCCGTCGGTTTAAGGGTACTAAGCGGTAGATATAAGAAGCTTCGATTTAAAGGCTTACTATAAAGTCTTTTAAAATGCTAAGGTAAACTTTACGTCTTAGTTAGAGATTATTCCCTTTAAAATCCCCTAGTTAGCGTAGAGTAGTTCGGTATATAATACTTATACTTAGTCTTCCGCTATAAACTAGTTATTGCTTAAGATAAGGAGATATATTTTTAAGAATTTATCGGTTATAGTTAATAAGGTATTAAAAAAGTTCCTTATAAGATCTTTTTATAAGGATTATTCGGCTTAAACTACTAAGAGCTTAATAATAAAGTCTATTACTATTATATAATATAAAACTAGCGGGCTTTAAATTTAAATAAGCTACCTTAGCGTTTTACTTTAGTTAGTTTAGTTATAGTAATAAGTATCGTAGCTATCTACGACCTCGTCTATATATTTTCTAAGCTATAAGATTAAGAAGCTTTTAAATAGATCTTACTATATATAGGTACGGCCGGTATAAAAATATCTAGCGTAGGCGTTTTTAACGATCTCCTTAAAATAGGTCTTAAGGATATATAGCCTTTAGTATTTATCGTTCTCCGTAAAGTATAGCAACTCTTATAACCGGAGGAATAAGAGTCTAAGGACCTTATTTTTATCGCTAAGCTACGCTATAATTTTTGCTTATTATATATCCTCTATATATCCGTCGATTATTTTTCAGCGGAGCGGAAATTCGATTAGTACTTCCGCGTAAAGGAATACGCGGTCTATTATCTTATCTTCTTAAATACGTTTTAATTCCCCTTTTTAGTTTAAAGATACCGGCTTATTATCTTAATATAGTAAATATAAGAGCGCGTCCGGCACGACGTTTTCGACGCTTAGGATATAGTATACCTTAAGCGGGAATTAGCTTAAGTATTAAGACGCAAGGACTAGCTTATCGTTAAATTTTATATTAATAGAAAATAAGGATTTTTAGTATACGATTTTATAAGTGCTTGCGTAGTTAGTAAAGATAATTACTTATAGCGTTCTTATAAATAGTACTATAGTGCGTAACTTATATACTACTTATACTAAACTAGCTACTTTAAGTTCCGTAAGCTAATATTAAGGTTCTCCGCCTTAAAAGGCGCGGCTTAAGTAAATAATAAGCTAAACCTTAGTTTAAGCTAGTAGCGTCTTTTTATCTTATTCCGTGCTTTCTTTTAAGTAAAAAGCTATAGCCGCTACTTTATATTCTTAGGATATATTAATCTAAATAAATAATTAGCGGGCGGGGTTAAAGTAGTAAATCGTTTAAGGCTTAATAAGTTTTTTAGTTAAAATCGCGAAGGCCTTTTCTTTTTCCGGAGTAAGCTAAAAAGCGGCTTTCGCGGCGTATTAAGCCCGTCCTTAGCCCTTTAAAAGGACTCTTTCTTCCTATCTTACTTAAAGTAGCTTTATCTTTTATTTTTATAAGACGTTAACTTCCTTAGCGAAATATAGGACTATATAGCGTAGCTACTTAGTAAGGCCGATCTATTTCTTAAGCTATTTAAAGTTCTTTAAGAACGCGATATCCTTTAAGGCTTATACGCGTTTATCTATATTTATTAAGCCGATAACGTTTACTTTAAATCTAAGGAGCTATATAGATAAGTATACTAAGAAGGACTTTAGTCCGGATAAGGTAATATTATATTTATAGAAAGCGCGGAATACGGCCTTTAAATATTAAAGGTGTTTTTTTAGCTATATCGGAGTAGATAATAATATCGATAATATAGGCCGCCGCGTATTTTTAGTATTTATAGAGGACGTTATCGATAAACCTTTAAACGTATGCTAAGGAGTTCTTAAAGCTTATAAGTATTATTAATAATCTTTTTAGCCCGTAATAGCTTATAACTATAAACCTTTCTTAATAGTCTTAATAGACTAAGAACTAGTAAAAAAACGATTATATATTTACCGCACTAATAAACTTCTTTCCTTAAAAGCGTTTAATTATATTACTTTAAAGGGGCATTAAGTAAGCGTTTAAGGTAATAATAGCGTTAATCCCCTATAGGTTTATAACTACTTATCCTTTTTCCTTTTTATTTACCGTTTTTTATACTATAAATACTAACGCCGTAAATAAAGTAAGCCTATAAACTTATTTTAATTAGCCTTATATAGTTAGCTAGCTAAATATCGTATTTACTACCTTCTTATCTTTATCGCTTAATAAGTATAATCTTAATATAACTTATTAGTATTACTATCCTTTTATTAAAGGAATATATATATATTTAAATTCGTTTATATATACTACTCCTTTATCCCTTTAAAGATAGGGAAACGATTAAAGGATATCTTAAACTTTAATAGCCTTACCCGCCGCCGCCGCCCGCCCTTAATTAAGCGGCTACCTATTAAAAAGCCCGTCCGCTTATTAAGCGGGCACCTTATTTACCTTTAATAGCCTAGCGGCGTATTAAGCGGCCTATCCGCCGTCGCGGTATTCCGCGCCTTAAGTTAAAGACCGAGGGGTATAATCACCCCGTCCCTTTACCTTTAACCCTTCTTTCCTTTTTTTTTTTTTAAACTAGCAATAATAGCAATAATAGCGGTAGTAATAGCGGTAGTAATAGTAATAGCAATAATAATACTATAAGTATCTATAACGGGTCGGCCTTAATAGGGCTAAAGTAGTAGTTATGCTACTGTTTGTTGCTACGGGGTAGCTATTTAATTAAACCACTACGTTAAACGGCGGCAGGGCAAAAGAAGACGAATTAACTAAGCTGCTAGCTAGTTAATTCACCACGCCTATTAAGGGTTATACGGGCGCAGCCCGGGCCTAATCTAGGGCCTAGCCCGTAACACTACCCCCTCTCTACCCCCGCCACCCCTAGGCGGGGCTAATAAGTCGTCTCCCCTAGCCGGCAGCTCTTATAGCTATAAGCCTAGGCCGAACGTCGCTTGCTAGTACGTCGGCAGGTCTTAAACCTAAGACCCTTTATTATAGCTTAGTTAACTATAACGGGTCGGCCTTAATAGGGCTAAAGCAGTAGTTATGCTACTATTCGTTATTATAAGGCAGCTATTTAATTAAACTACTACGTTAAACGGCGGCAGGGCAAAAGAAGACATATTAACTAAGCTACTAGCTAGTTAATTAACTACGCCTATTAAGGGTTATACGGGCGCAGCCCGGGCCTAATCTAAGGCCTAGCCCGTAATAGTATCGCCCTCCTATATATAAAGTAAATGCCCTTAAGCTAACCTTTATAGAAATAATATATCGTTTATATTATCGGTACTTATATTAAAGCTCCTTAACGAGCTCGAGCTTAAGTACCGTACTTATACCGCCACCGCCGCCTATATCGCCACCGCCTTCTTAGCTACGCTTACGCTAATAACACCCTTATAGGTAACTACGCTATTACTAGCCCCCGCGACTTTACCCCTTAGTAGCCCCCTCGCTACCCTTAAGACCGCTAAGTTAAGCGCTATAAGTCCGCTCCCTTAAGTACGCTATCCTTATATTAACCTTATACCTTAGTATAAGCGGTAAGTATTGCCCGGCGCCGCCTATAATAAGTCTTACGTACGTTACTTATCGGGCGGCTATGCTTACTATAAGTAAGTAAGTCGCCTTAGCGGCAGCTACTTTACTTACGCCCGTGCTAGCCGCGCTTATAAGGCGGCTTTAGCCGTTCTTACTGCCCCCGCTATAGCGACTAGCGCTAACTATCCTTAGTTAAGAACACCGCTTATATAGCGCTATTAGCGGTGCCTTATTTATCTCCGCCGCCCTTATCCCGGCCGTTTATACTACCCGCTATAGCGCCGCTGCTAGCCTTATTATGCCCGCCGCCGCCGCCGCCCCTTTTAACCTATTTACCGCCGCCGCCGCTTAGATATCCGGGCTAAAGGGCTATCTCCGTGCTTTAAAGGCCGCCGCCGCTACCTTTAAGGAGGAGGGAGAGGAGAAGGAGGGGGAGAATAAAGATAATAATAAGGAAGAAACTAAAGATAAGGATAAGTAGTATAAGCCTTAGTCGCTTAAGCTAGGTAGCCTTAAATATAACTTCTTTTTCCCTTTTATTTTATAAGACGCTATAAGTTACGAAAAGGCTAGGGTTACCTCTTATTTTTACTTTAAGGGGAGCTGTTAGTTATTAAGCTTATTGTTTTTATTTACTAGCTTATAAAAGGCTTTAAACTTATTTAAAGCGTTAGCGCTTATAAGCTCTTATATAGGCTTTTAAGTTAGGTTTAAGTAGCTATACTACTTAATAAGCACCTCCTGCTACTTATCTTTACTTACCTTCTTTTAATAAGCTACCCTTACTTTTTTAATTACGAATTCCTCCTTCTCTTTAACTAAGATTATAAAGGGCTAAGGGTTTATAACCGCTTAACTAAGTAAGGGGTCTTAAGCCGCCTAGCGTAATAAGTCTACGTTAATCTTATTATATATCCTTAAAGGTAACCTTTTAAGCTTTATAACTTATAAGCTAATAACTCTTTATACTATAAACTTTATATATAGCTAGTTAAGCCTTTTTTTTTAAGCGGCTAAATTAGTAGTTATAAAGGTTTAACTAAACCTTATCTCTTAGTATAAAACCCTCCGCTAAAGACTTAAACTTATTAGCGTGCTACTTTTAATCTTACGCGGCCGCTGCTATTACCGATTAGTAATAAACTATAGTCTCCTTAAGTTTTTAAATAAAGCAAGTAGCTTAAGCCTTTAGCGAGGCGGTTAGGTGCTTTTCCGCTACTATATCTATTACTTAAGGTATTAAGGAGGGGGGTTTAAAGCTATATAATATAAAGAAAGGGGTTATGCTAATAGCCGCTTAAGGCTTACTATTTAAGGCAAGCTACGCGGCTAGGAGCTAACGGTCTTAGTTTGCTTAGTTTTAAGCTACTACGGCCTATAAGTAAGCTTATACCTCTTAATTAACGCGTTTTAAGCCTTTATTAGTTTATAAGTAATATATAAAGCTAAGTAGCTAAGTAACTTAAAGTAGCTTATAAAGGTACTACTAAAAGCGCTTTATTTAGTTAAAGCCGTTATTGCTTATAATTAAAGCAAGCTAGTTATATATCCGCGCTTAGTATTAAAAGAAACGTTTTATATATACCTCCGTTTTTATAAAAGGTATTAGCTTAAACACTACTTCCTTATTAAAGCGGTCTTTAATAACTTATAGATAGCGATTCCTCCTTAATATAAGCGGAAGGTTCGTTATAAAATCTATTTAAATATATATTTAAAACCGGTTTAAGATTAGCAGCTACTTAAAGACTTTTTTATAAAGCGCCCGCTAAATCTTTATATAGCTATAAACGTTATAGTTACGGAGGAAGCGGCGTATATAATATTATATAAAGGGCTAATAAAAGTCTTTTATAAGCCTTGCCGCTATACCTTACTAGCTAAGGTAGCCGATAATATTAAAGTCGTAGATTAGCTATACTAGCTTCCCTTAAAGCTCGTTCCTTAGCTTATTCTTTAGCAGGGCGTTCTTTTTATCGGCTTCCGTTATATAAGAGGCGCCCGGTACTTATAACCTACCTCTTTAGCGGAGGTGCCCCTTTAAGTTAATATAATAGTCCGCTACTTATACTTTTAATCGTAGCTTCGGATTTAAGGAACGTATGCCGGACTTTACGGCGCGCCGCACGCTCTTATATATATAGTCTTAAGAAGCTAGCCTATCTTAAAGACGCTAAAGGCCCTTATCTTAAAAGACCCTCGCCGCTTAAGCGCTTAAGCTTACTTAGTCCCTTAAACTTAGCGCTTAAGGAGGCGCCGGTAAGGAGGGCGGGATACCCGCTTTTAACGTAGCAGGCGGGTCTACTATATTAGATAAAGGGGTTAAAGGCTTATTAATAAAGGCACTAAATAAGAGGGTTAAAGGCTTTTTAATAAAAAAGACCTTAATATATATATATAACGCCGCTTATAGAATAAGTTATAGATCCTGCGCCTTAATATCCGCGTTTATAATACGGTCTTAGTTTTATTAAGAAAGCGCGTTTAAGATAGCGGAGTCTTAACTTAGCTTATACTTAATTTAAAAGTTAAAGCGGGATAAGTACTTAGCTTAATAGGCTTACCGCTTAAAGAAGTGCTAGTAAGTTATAAAATACTTAAGGTTTTAGTAGTTTATAAGGACTTCGAAGCTTTTATAACTATAAAGCTCCGCTTATTATTACTTAAGATAGCTAATAATAGTAAGTATCTTTTTATCGTAAATAGCGTAGTTTTTTTCTACCGGAGTTAGCTTCCTTAAGTAAAAGGCTATAAGCTGCTTCCGCTTCTTTACCTCTTATAAGAGTATGCCCTTAAGCGCCTAGCCGCTATAGTCCGCTTTTATTATAGTAGTGCGATTAAAATCTTATTAAAGCAGCACTAAGGCCTACGAAAATAGGTCCTTAAGCGTATAAAGCGCACCTTTTTATATAAGTCCTTAATAGAAAGCTACCTTTTTTCTTATAATCTTGTTTAATAGTATAACGATTTTAGAAAACCTATAAATAAATATATAATAGTAATTAGCGAAGCTTAAAAAGCTCCGTATACTAGTTTACGTTATTAAGGTATTTTAGTCCTAAATCGCCTATATCTTAACGGGGTCCGCTTAAATGCCTACGCTAGTATAGATTATAAACTTAAGGTATTTTATACGCTTAACCTTAAACTTATACTTATTCGGATTAAAGTATAACCCGTATAAGTAAAGGCGGTTTAAGACCTTTTATACTTTTTATTTATAGTCCTTATATAAGCCGCTACTATAAATAAGAATATTATTAATATAAGCAGAGGCAAACTTATTAAGAAAGTCGCGAAGGACGTTATTAATATAATATTAAAAGGTAGCCGGGGCCTTAATAAGACTAAAAAGGGTTACTAGCTACTTAAATAAGCTATAATAAGTACGGAAGGCCGTCTTTTACTCCTTACTTTTTATAATCCGCACTTTATAAAACGCCTATATAACGTTAAGCTTAGTAAACTACTTTGCTTTTAATAAGTTGCGGAGCGTATTAAAGATTAAGGAGAGCGGGTAACGGTCTAGCTACGTAATTACGTTAAAAGCTTAATAGTTATAGTAAAAGCGGATACCGCCCCTTAGTTTCTAAATAAAAAGCACTAGGGCGCTTACCTTAAAGCTACTTACTTAAATAAACCCCTTATCTAAAAGGTCCCGAAAGGTCTTTTTAAGTACTAATAACTCGGCTTATAATATGCTATATAGCGGCTTAAAAGGCGCGGGGAACTCCTTTCCTTACTCGTCCGTGCGGATAGGGATCTTATAATTAACTCTTAGTTTATAAAGGTTAAGCTTATTAGCCTTATGCTTTATAAAGAGCGGCAATAAGTTATAAAAGCGCTATAAGATTACCTTTTATAAGTCTATAAGCGATTTTAGTGTCTTAATCTTTAAGGCCTTATTAATATCTATAAGGCTTATAATATAGATTGCTATATTAACGGCGGCCTTGCCCTTTTAGCGTATAAGCCGTTTAACTATGCTTATAAAGACTAAGGCGAGCACCTTAAAGGCGTCGGCTAGTCTTAATATAGCCCTTATCTTTTTAAAAGCGCTATTAACATAGTATAGTTATATCTCTACTAAGCTAAACTATAGCCTTTTTTAGTATAGAACTAAGAAAGACTATATATATATAAGTTAAAGCTTCCTTAAGATTAAAGGGAATTTAAGCTCCGGGATTACGTATATTATAATAAGCCTTAAGTAGCTAGCTACTTCCGCAGCTAGCTAAGTAATACCTTTAATCTTTATACCCTTTATTACGCTTAAGGCGCCCTTTACTTAGCGCGGGGGAATCCTCTTAATAAGCACTTATATTTAATATACGAACGCCTTATTTACTATAGCGTAGCATTAATATCTCTTATCTATAAGAGCGGTAAGAGATTTAAACTAATTAAGCATAACCTATATTAAAGTAAGATCCTCTTTTATACGGGCTACTAGCTCTTACTTTACCTATACTAATAACTACGGCTCTAAGGCCTATCTTTACTTTAAAGCTATTCTTTTCCCTTTACTTTATAAAGGGCGGGGTCTTTATTATTCGAGGCGAGCTAAGGTAGTATATCGACCGCTATAAAGCGGATTCCTATAAAAAGACGCTTCGCCGGCTTATATAGGCACTTTATAGTAAAGTAAGAGCCCGCTTTATAGCGTAGGTATTAGCTATCGGTATATTGTTTTTAGAACTTATCGCTAAAGACCTATTTAGCCCGCTGCTAAGAGGATTAGCTCGCTAGTATAAAAAAGGTTAAGGTTATAAACGCTTTCTTTAAGCGTTTTACGCGGTCGGTCCTTATCGCGGTTATAAGGGTATTGCTATTAATATCGATAGTAAGCGTATCTTATAAGAGGGGGGTAACCCCGTCCCCGCTATATAAAGTGCGCTTCCGTAATTTTTAATAGTAAGGCGTCTATTTATAACCTTAAGCTACTTTTATAAGGCGGCTAATATACTTACCGTATATAAACGGTATAATAATAAGGATAAGTAGCTTATAAAGTACTAAGGTAATTAAGTTTTATAGCTATATTAGCTTTACGCTATCTTCTTATATTATAGTACTTACCGCTTAAAAGAGGGTCTCCTTAAACTTAAGGAAGAACTCCTTAAAAGACTATCTATCCCTTTATTTAAGGGTGCGTAGCTTATCTTACGCCTTTTCTTATTTTTATATATTGCTAAACGCGTAGATAAGGTGCTAGAAAAAGTCTTAATAGTCTTAAGAGCTATTATAGCCCCCTTTTTCTTAAAAGCCCGCGATCCTTTATATTTAAGGCTCCGGCAGCGTATATAAGAGCGCGTACTAAACGGCGCTCCGGCCGTATATAAGGGCGTATTCCTTATTAGTATAGTATTTCGCCTATAGCTAGCTAAGGAAAAAGTAAAAGCTCTCTAGCTTCCTATCTTATATTAGCTATAAGAGCGGCTTCTATACTATAATAATTATAAGCGCCGTTCTTAGCGCGGTAGATACTATAAAGGTTAAAATAGGCTTTATAGTCGGCCCCCTTAGTATAGCGAGGAAGTTATCCTTTTAGCTAGCTAACGCACCCTTTAATGCCTTTAAGGCGTTCCGCAACGACTTTATAATAGCATTATCCCGCTCCGCTTTAAGCGGAGCTCCCGCTATTATACTATTAAATAAGTTTATAATTAATAGCTTATACTATTACGGAGTAAGTAGAGGCTAGTATATAGGTGCCGTCCGTAGTATTATAATAATAAGCTATAAAAAGCCTACTTATATATAGCGGGTCTGTGTTTATATATATAGACCCGGCCCTCCTTATATAATAAGGCTTAAGCTATAGCTTAAGTCCTTATAACCTTATAAGTTAAAGACTTTAATAGTTTTAATAGCCTTAAAAAACTATAAGTATATTATCGCTTAATAAACGGCTAATATATATATAATAAAGAATTTTACGCTTAGTACTATAATAAGCCTAAGCCTCTTTATCCTTAATATCCTTACTTAGTAGCTTAAGGAGTAGACTTATATTACGGTTAAAAAAAGTAACCTTTTTTTTTAGTATAGTAGCGATAAAGACGATAAACGCGACGATAGCGGAACGATAAGTATATAAAAGGGGTAAGGCGGTAAGTATATAATAAGCTTATAAGAAAGATAAGCGCGTTTTTAGTAAAAGAAGGAGAAGTATAAGTATACGCGCGCAGTATATAAAAGGCTTTATCTCCGGAGCTAAGTATAAGATTAGTAACTAAGTAGCGCGAATAAATAACGGTCTTAATTAAGAATATACGTATATAGTAAAGCGCTGAATTCCTATTAATAAGGACTATTACGGGCCTACTCTTTAAGGTCGCGCTACTTATAGGAGGGGCGCGGGTCGAAATCCCGCTTACCCCTCCCGCCCCTATATTAAAAGGGCGGATAAGGGGGATAAAAAAGGGTCTACTGCCTATACCTAAAGCTTAAAGTGCGGTGCTCCGGACTATAAGCCGCTTAAGTTAAAGGCGGCCCCGGCCTCGCTAAGCCGCGTCGAACTGCTTAGTAAGCGGGATATACTTATAGTAAAAAGCGCACTACCTTTTTCCTTATATAAAGTTATAAGACCTCGTGCGAGGCGGATTAAGCGCGAATAAAAAGAGGTTTTACTTTAAGCACTTTAGTTTTTCCCTCTTATTTATAAACATCGAATTTCTAAAAACCTAAATTAAGTCCTTAGCATAAACTTAATAATAATAATAAGAATAATAATAATAATATAATTAAGTTAATTAATAATATACTTTATTATAAGTAGTTATATACTTATAGTACTACTTAAACTTTATAAAAGTAACGTTAAAAAGAGATACTTAATTTTTATAACTTTAATATACTTTAGCTTAAATATATTAAAAGCTATAAAAGCAATATAAGAATAATATATATATAAATATTTAGCGGGTATTATACTACTAATATTAATAACGCGGGCTTTAGCTTTAAACTATATACGTTTTACTTATAAGATAATAAGGATATTAGCTTTACTATTCCTTATTTTAATTTAAGTATTATAACTAATATTACTATTATTATCGCTTATTATATAAAGCTACTCTCCTTTAAGGAGAAGTATATAAAGCTACTCTCCTTTAAGGGGAAGTATAATAAGTAAAGTATTATAGCTAAGTATTATTAAGTTCTTAAAGTGCGGTTAATTTTATTATTATTATAAGGGAGTAAAATATACTCTCCCGCAGCCTATAGGCTTAATACAGCATGAATAACACATAATATAAATACGCTGAAATATACATTAAATCCGCTATACAATTTTGCATACTATACATATTTCTTTATATTATTCCATCCATACATAAGCAAGATATAAGCAGATTAGGAAGAGGTGTATATAGAGACTACATGCATAATCCGTGCTAAGTCGCTACGCCACCTCGTATTCCTTACGAAATTAATCCCTAGGCTTATAAATATAATATTAACTTAATAATAGCTATTAGCCTACTATGCATAACTGCGCTAAATAGGGGGCTCTTTTCTAAATCACTTAAGTTACTTATAGCTTAAGAATTATCTATATAAGGAAGCCTTAGTCCCCCCTTTACCTTAGATAGATTATTAACCTTATATATACATATCTCACTTATTTCTTTACCTTTTCGCACACTCTTTATATCTCTATAATCCCCTTACCTATAGCTATAAGCCTGCTCTTATCTACACCTATTTGCTCCTTAATTAGTTATAAGCCCGGCTTCCCTTTAAGCCGGACTTACCCCCGACCCCTACTAACGCTTTTCCGACTATCACGTGATCGGAAAAATCCAGCAAAATTCTTTCCTACTTTCTACGTAATCGCGCTTACTAAGAGTATTTTCTCCGGAATTCTCCCGATATCTTATCGGACTCGGTTCTTTATTTTTCCCCTCTCCTCCTCCTTCCTATACCTTATGTCTTTACAACTATATCTTTAGGACTATATTAAACACAAAAAACCTTATAAAAATCCTTCCCTTTATAACGACGAACGCACTTTTAAACACGATTTTTCCTATATTTTTCAGACCCCTCCTATTATATTCTTTTACTAATTACCTTTCGATTAATATTTCTTACCTTATCTCTTTCCAATTAACCTTTATACCGAAATACCTCTCGAAAAAATCTATAAAAAACATAGCCACTAAGAACGACTACTAATTTAGCAAGCTAAAAGGTTCTTCGAATTATTCCTTTTAGTTACTCCGAATAGAATCCGTTTTTATCTAGGAGAAAGCCGCCGGAGCCGTCTCTTAAGATTTATATGCTAAATTAGCGGAAATCCTTGCCCTTATACGTCTTATAGTTAAGGATAGTCCTCTCTCTTAGATAAAACA
>JAPEBW010002280.1:0-13391 GCA_027405785.1 Ophiocordyceps robertsii
CGAACCCATTCTTCTTTAAGTATATCAATCTTTCCCGTCGTGTCTTTTCTCGCGAGTCAATGCCAAGCCGAATGGAGATGGCACCCCCCCCCCCCTCTGGACGCCAGGGTATCCCTCCCATGGCAGTGCCGGCCCCCCAAACCCCCACGTCTCGCGTGTCAAACCCCATATCCCGCCCTCTCTGAACCTCTACTTTATTTCTAGGCTTGTCGGTGCGCGACTTGTTAGCGTGCTGCCCATTTCGGCCCTCCCATGCCTGCGAGCCAGTCGGCTCTAGGATATGCGCCCGACTTTGAGCTTGGCGCCAGCCATACAAGCCACGGCGGAAATGGCTGGCTTTCTTTCCATTTGCGTGCCATCATGTATGTATATGTGTGTATGCACGTATTCGGACATGTATGTAAGTGAGCAAACCTTGCACGTTGCAATATATATATCCGTACATACACTCTGTATGTACATAGGCCCGGACTGGTGACGCCATTGGCCGGCCGGCCGCACCCAGCGCCGAGTCCCGGATCGGCATCGGTCGAGCGAGTGTCAGTGACGGACATGACGAGGCGGGTTTCGCCCCCTCCCCCATCCATTTGAGGAAGCTGGGCCCGGCGAATCGCGCACCGGCCGGCCAGGTGTCCAAGGGGATTGCAGTGCAGCCGGGCTTGAAACCCGCCTGTCTCTGTGGGGGCCGACGGGTTGCAGCGCAAGTGGGATGCGAGGGAGCGACCCCGATCACCCTTACCCGTCCTCTGTCATGGCCGATGGATGATGCATGGTAGCTGAACCCTCTGTTGTTGCTGTTGTTCCGCTGTTGTTGGGCCGGCTTCACACCCGCATCAGGCTTTGCACGACGGCGTCCAGGAGATGGTGTTTGTGTGTGCTTGACTGACTGACCCGTCTCCTCGGAGCATAGATGGATGGTGAACGTCCTTCGACAACCAACAGGCGGGAATAAGCTCAGCCCGGCCAACCAAGACAAGGCGTCGTCGGTGACTTGGCCAGGGCAGGGGAGTGCGGCCAAGTCGGCTGCGACGGCATCTCGACGGCGCCAAGCAAACGCCTTGGACTCTCGGACGGGACGGACGCATCTTTTGGGTCGGTGGATGCATCATGTATGCATGCACGAGATAAGCTTGCCTCTGCAGATGCAGGTAAGTTGCCCACCAGCACCACTTTGGTCGGTAGGTACCTTGGGCCACTAGGTTCCTAGGTAGGCCCAACTAACTCACAGGCTGTCCAGCACAGGCAGGGCGGGCTCCGCTACGAGCCATGGCCCGCACCAAGATACAGGCTCCAGCCGCTGTGGGCGCACCTACCAGGGCAGGCCCTGTCTGTGTCTCCAGGCTGTGTCTCCAGGCTGTGTCTCCAAGGCCGTGTCTCCAGGCGCCTGTCTCTGGCCCAGTGTCTCTAGGCCCACCCCTCAAGCTTGGTTGCCTACCCGCCCGGTACCTTGGTACCTACGCAGGTACATACACGCCTTGGGTACATGCCTCGAGTACATACTGGCCCAGGGTACGTGTCCAGGTACCTACAGATTGGCCCGTCCAGGCAGGCAGGCACACGGGAATGGGCTTCCGTGCCAAGGCCAATGGCTTGCAACGCTTAAATGTATGCTTAAAAAACCCCCAAAAAAGTCGCAGCCAAAGAGAGCAGCCGACTTAGCCGTGGCGGCCACCAGTTTCGCTCGCCGAACCCCCCCCCCCCTCATCGTCACATCATCTCCACGCCCTCGCTCCCTTTGCCTCGCCTCTCGTCTCTCCCCTGCACTGTCGCAGCTGCACGTACTCGAATCTATCGAAACGGTTGCCTCACAACGCCGATGCGAAAACAACAACAACAACAACGACGCATGCTTACCCTCGTTGGCTTGGTCCCTTCAACCAGAGACGAGACGTGACGGCTGTCGGTCTATTGATGCTTGTTGGCTCAGAGGACAGGCCACGCCCATGCAAGCCCGCAAACCTGGGTTGATGCACTGCCCGCCATGTACTGTTGTACAGAGTATTGCGACTTGCATCTTGTCTCGCGACATGTCGGAATCGACGGCCGGCAAATACGACAGACCGGAAGCTGGGGAAAAAGCCAAGCAAGGTATCGAGTTCCGGGCGTTGGGGGACCCTGGATCGTCGCCTTGGCACAGGTACCATCATTCAAGGATGCAAGGGTGTGTGCGTGCCCATGTCCGTTTCGAGCAATCAATCAATCTTGTACAATGTGTCTTCATGAGGATATGTGTATGTATGTACTCTGTATGCCCTTCCTCCGGCTCGGAACAGAGCTCTCCTCCCCGGCCACCATGTCGATGAAACCAACGTTGAACCGTCGAAACCATGTCGAGGCACAGGGCTCGCTCGACGATTCACCAACGGGTGCGTCAAGAAACAGGAGCCGTCGGAGCCGGCTCGGCATGGTCATCAGACGTCATCATGGCGCCTGGCACGGGGGGGGCTTCCATGCTGGGCGTAGGGAGCGTCCCGTCATTGGCCCAGGTCGAGTGCCGATGTGCGTGCACGGAGGATACCCGAGAGACAGATTGGGGGAGAGAGAGAGAGAGAGAGAGAGAGAGAGGCTTTTTGGCCCCCCCCCCCGCCCCCCGGCAGCTGCATGGTGACACGCAACACACACACCCAGATAGTCAGGCGGGTGCATATATGCATGCTTTTGTATGCACATGGCTCCAGCATATCCATGCACACACAGGCTGTGTATCCGTACATATTACCTTTGCTCTGGGTAGAAGAGATGGTTGTGCAAACGTCACGTCATCAGCCGATAGCGCCTGCGCCTTGCTGCAGCGCGTGCAGTGCAGCGTGGCTTTTGAGTTTGCTCCCCCATCTGACCGTCGCCGTCCGAGTAGACTCGGCTATTGGCCTGGCCATGGCTTATTGCCCAACACGGCAAGCCCATTATTATTAGCTGGCCGGTCTGGACAGGTCTGGCAACGCATGGATGTGCCGAGACGAATACCGCCTCTCCTGATACTCGCCGGAATGCATGGATGCAAGCTCGAGTCGACTTCCCCCTAGCAGCCAGGCGGCATCTCCCGCGGCTCGAAGAAAACAAAAGCTAATCTGGGGTTCTTGTTTCAGCCTTTAAAGAACTTGTCCTACACTCGGGCCTTTTGCGGCAATAAGATAAGGGTGAGAGGAACGGACGGGATGGCGCGGGCGCACGAGCGCTGCCACGGTAGTTGATCTCTGGCCTTCCGCTGCTCCCTCTCGGCTCCCGACATGGCAAGCAAAGAGGCGGGCTTGGAATCATGTCTCGTCGACGACGGCGCTTGGCCCGAAACCCGCACCAGGGGGCTGCCAAGTCTCGACATGACAGCCAAGGCGCTATATGCGTACATACTGTGGCATGGATGCATGTACAGTACAGGTTCATGGAGACGAGTACGAGTACGGAGGTCAGAAGAGAAGGAAAAATGATTGTTTGCGCGCCTTGTGCGCGTCGAGCGCGGCTCGCCTGTGAGACAGGACGTGAAAAGTCTAAATAGTTAGGTAGTCCCAAGGTGCGCTGAGACGGGCTGGGTAGCAGTGTAGGTACTGTACTGTACTAACTGTACTAACTCGCAGCGCTTGCCCAACCAACATGGGTCCGCAGGTCCCTCCGCGGTAACGCAGAGCGCGCAGCCAAAGGCGTGCCAAAGGGATGCCAAAGCCGAGACAGGCCAGCACCAACCCCGGCTGACCGGCACCAGAGCGTCCACAGGTGCATCCCGACGGAAGCCCGCGAGCAATAGCCGGGTGGTGGTTGATAACATGCGACCGAGGCCGGGCCCTTTTTGTCCAGCCACTTCCAACCGCGGCTTTGCCTACTCTGTGCATAGATAGACACGCACCGCGATACACACAGACCCGTGCTTCGGCCGGGCAAAATGCCACATTGTGTACAGAAATGGCCTGGTCCCAGGGTCGGCCGAAACGACTCCCCGGCCGGCGTGTTTGCGCGACGCGGGTGGGCCTGCAGCCAGTTCAACACAGTGAGACTGCATGCGCTTTAAACATGTGCGCTGAAATAATCTTAAGATAAAGTCTAATCCTCCACCCTGCACACTCTCGGCTGTGATAGGACGGGCCGCGGTTGGATCTATGCATGGGCACCACCAAACGAATCAGCTTTGACGCCTGCCCTTTGCGACGTCCGGGCAGCAACATTACTCTGTACATTTATCCATTTCACTTGTACTCGACAGAGTCTCTGCCCGCCTCGACGAGCTCCCATTCCATGACACCCAAAGTCAAGCCGCACCGCCGTGTAACAGCAACAGAGGAGCTCCTCCGGCAGCCACGGCACTCTGGGCGCTGCGACAGGGCGTTCGCTAGCGCCCCTGCTGTCTTGTCCGGGAGTCCGTCGACAACCACTGCACGGGTAGTACGTGCGAGGCGGCGGCGGGGGCCCAACTATTGAACCGACTAGCCGCCAGCGCCCTCCATGTTCTCGGGGGCTGGACGGCTGAACCGGAGGGTTGACTCGACCTTGTGCTTCTGCTTCTCCTTCTTTGCCCCTTCGCGCCGGCTGGTGGGTTTGGGGGGGGGGGGGGTTAAATTGCCCAAGGGCGAAAGGAAGGGACGAAAAGAGGGCTTGCCCGTCGCACATGTTGCGGAACGTGATGCCGAATTCCGTGCAGAGTCAGAACGAAGGCACTAATCGAGCTATGGTGGTGAATGCTATAAGCTCGTCTCAGCACATGTATGTACATATTCGCATGTATGTACGTAGGAATACATATGACCAGATCTATATAAGGTTGTTATGCATGTAGAGTGATGCATATAGGTGTATAAAACACGCAGATATTATCCTGGCCACGCATGCATTCGTACTCGGTGTGGGTTCATCTAGGTAGAATGATAAAACGGCCCCTCGCTTACGCGTATCCATGGGATCAGGGTAAATTTCGTACAAGGTTTCGCAACTGTGCATGTGGGGACTGGGACTATATACAGAGTCCAAGCAACGTAGACGGGCCGTTGATTGCAGGCGTAGCGACGAATCGGCTTGCATGGACTCGGTCATGGAACTCGGTCATGGAACTCGGTCGTGGACTCGGTGTGATGTGCGGGGCATCAGTAGCAGAGCTGAAGACCGAGCAGTGCTGCCGAGTACACGTGTGTGAAGGCGGCCAGGACGAATCCCGGGGGACCGCCTTGTGCGAGCATGCTCGGGCGCGGACAGCAACAGCCGGGCCCAAACGTCTGTGCCGGGACCCGTTGGCGAGGGTCGAAATAAGCTTATGGGACGAATTCTCGACACGGTATTGCCCTGGCATGTACACATGTACGCAGTCGTTTACGTGCTCATATAACGTGGTGGACACAGTGTATGTACAGTATGTAGGTGCAGGCATATATGTGATACATGGTGTACTTTACGGAAAGGAAACACGATAGCATGGCCAAGGTATGGATGGGCCCGGGTGATGCCAAGGTGGGCCGGCCGAGCGGCTCTCCCACATGATGCCATTACGTCGTGACCATGGCGGAAACGTGGCGAGTGCTCAAGCCCTGCTCCCTACCCGGCTATGCCCATCTTTGGAGGGTTCCTGTGTTCGGTGACTAATAGTTCATGCTTATGTGCTAGTCAAGTTGTCTGGATTGTCAATCTATCAACACTTTTGTATTAGTGGCTGGCGGTCCAGCTCGAGCGGAAAACACAACTGCCATGCACACACCCAAACCCGGTGCCAAGGCAACCGACACATGGCAGATACCGTGTACGGAGATGCATGACGGCTTTGAGGATGCACCATGGCAAAGTGCCGTAGAGACATGGTACACACGGAGCGCACACACGGTAGACGGCGGAGGAGCATCCTGGATTTAGGCTGATTGAAGCCGGCACCATCAAGTATGCATGTTGCGGACCACAGGCGAGTGGGTGGGTTGAGTCGGGGAGTATTCGTCAGGTATGCGCGGGCGAAACAAGGTGTTGCGAAAAAGGCTGCTGCATAGGGTTATCGAAAGGCACATTGGCTGGGCAAAAAAAAAAAGAGTTATGCACAATTTTGGCTTTTGACGCATGCCCTTTGTCCTCCCCTCCCGCGTGCCTCAAACACACATAACATGCAAATTAGCCGTCACCAATGCGCTAGCTGGTCCAAGCCTCGGACCCCCTTTTCCGCCTTCCATCCCCGAGCCTCAACGGGGGGGGGGGGGGCGGACCTGCCATGTGCGGCCTCAGTTGGGCGGGGCGCGTGTCAGGCAGAGGAGGGCAGGAAGGCGAAGAAGGCGTCGTGGCTCCTTCCGAGATTGGAGCGAGGGCGCTGTGTCGGCACCTACCAAATGTATGTACATCCATGTATGCATCTGTGCGGATGATTATAGTTGGAAGCTACCCATCTTGCCAAAATCTGCCGTGTTCGACCTTGGTAAGGAGTCGACGTGTGTTTAATTTAACCTTGCACCCCCCCTCTTCTCCCTCTCTCTCCTGTTCCTCCATCGTCCGCGCAACCAACGGCGAGCACAAATCACACGCACCGCACAGAGGGCCAACGGCGCAAAGTTTGGGTCGGCCCGCAATCTTCGACGTTAATTCCCACGCTCTTCGCCTTTCTTCTTCGTGTCTTGTTCCGCTTCCCCTTTTGCCAGCCGCCCCGAGCAAAGGCCTTGCCTGGACACGGACGGCAGTCCCGGCGACGCCGTTTGCCATTTGCCCGCGTTGGCAACGGCTCGCATGGTAAGAATACCCGGCACTCCCCCCTTCCCAGCGGCAAACGGACAGCAGCACAGCAACCTCCGTCGAGTAGCCTCCGTCGAGCAGCCTCCGTCGAGCAGTCTCCGTCGAGCAGCCCGAGGCGGCCTAGCGGCAGCCACTGTGGGCGACACGAGAGGGAAAAAGCTTGTCCTGGCCACCAGCCCGCACGCCCCCTCCATGTCCAGTGGACCCGCTACAGCATCCCCTCCCCTGTATCCCACCCCCTGTGGCCGCTGCGACCCCCCCTGCTGCTCCATGGCACTCCTCCATGGCACTCCTCCATGGCACACCCCCCTTCTCGGCTCTGCAGCGCCGACGTATCCATCCTTTCGACTCACTAATCATGGCCCTTGCTTGTCACGCACCACGCCTTATTACCAACCCCAACCTTAATTTACACTCTCTTCCCTCTTCCTCCTCATTAACGCCTCGATGCTCGACTTGATGTTGACCCGTCTTCTGCTCTAGAGCTCCTCGCACCCGTTTCTGCAAACTCTACGCCTCCTCCCAACGTTGCGCCCCAAGACACAACCGCCGAGCGCCATCAAAGCCACCGACTCATCCATCTCGTGTCTTGTTCATCCGTCGCAGGTAAGGCTCACCCTCGTCGTCGGCTTCACCTCTCGTCTCGACTCGTCCTTGTCGCCGCGGATTGGCCCGCATCGCCATGTCGCTTCCCGCCTGGCTCCGTGGCAGCAAGTGCGCACCGTGGCCCGCCCTCGCCTAAACCAAGGCGCCTTGGTTACAGCCATGCTGCCGAGACCCTCTCTGCTCTCCCTGTGCTCTCCAGTCGCCATGCACATCGCCAAGCAGCAACACGTCTTTCGACTCTGGACCTCCAACCACGACAAGCGTCGCTGTCGGACCTGAATGTTTGCATGTGCCGATGGTGCCGTGAGTGACGTACTGTCCTCGGTATCGACGGGCGTACAGGGGTGCAGCCGTTTGAGCAAGTCGCTTCAACCGCGACCCAGCCGCCGGCCACTCGGCCCATTCTCTCCTTCACCGCCAGAGCCCCCTTATTCGCCTCGTTTTCCATGGTTGCCTGTGCGCTCCCCAGCAAGGGTGACGAGAGCTGACCCGCCCAAAGCAGATCTGGCTCCCGCTTCCGCAGCACTTGTTCCGCTCCGGACGCCGCCAGATAAAGCATCAACGCCTTTATCTCTTGGGCTCAAGTGCTCTCCAGCTCCGCCGACTTGAGCCCTCCATCATCACTCCTGCGTCTCCCTCGACGCCGCATTCGTCCTGCGCAAGCAGGCACGGGAAATCACTTTCAAAACGGACCCCATCACCCTGGACAAGATGGAAACGTACCACGGCTACGTCCGGACACCCGGAGACGCCATCAAGCTGTTTGAGGCTTGCCGCCTCGGCCTCCTGCCCCGAGTCCAGCGCCGCCTGTCGGAAAAGGAGAGGCAGTCGATCCGCTCCGGCTCCGTGTTTGTGTGGGATGAGCGCGAGGCCGGCATGAGGAGGTGGACAGACGGCAAGTCGTGGAGCGCCAGCCGCGTCTCGGGCAGCTTCTTGACGTACAGGGAAATGGAGGGCAAGCGAGGCGGCGGCTTCGGCAGCGGCCGGAGAGGAGCTGGCAAGACTCCCGACTCGGGCCGCGGCAGCGACGAGGACCACGACGACGGGGAGCCCGAGGGCTACCGCTACAAGGCCGACGGCCTGATGAAGCAGTCCTTTAGCATCACCACCTCCAACGGCCAGCACCTGCATCTCATCTCGTACTACTCTCGGCCGCAGCCGGGCCAGCCCGACCTGCCCCAGCCGAGCTCCGACCCGTCCCTGCGAGCCATTGTCCCGCCCAAGGGCATGTATCCCGAGTCGAGCATGGGCGAGACGAACCAGACCCCAGCGCTCACGCGCGCGCCGATGCAGCAGCCGTACATGATCGCCCCTCAACACGCCCACGCCCACGCTCACGCTCACCACCAAGCCTACGCCTACGGCCAGCCTGGCTACGGATGGCCCCCGTCGCCGGCCGCGACCCCCCCGTACGGGCACTATGCGCCGTCTCCCTTCCCGCCTCACGTCCATGCTCTTCCTCCACCCCAGGCCTCACAGCCGTACACGACTTCGCACTACACGCACGCTCCACCCCACGAACGGGCTCCGCTGCCTCCACTGCAGAACTCGAGTAAGGCCGGGGCACTGCCGCCCTACCCAGGCCACGCCGCCGCACATGGGCCGTCGCCGCCGCGGTTGCACGACTCACCGCGACAGAAGGATCTGCAGGCGGCGGCGCAAGCCGTCATCAGCGACCCTCATCTCGGCAAGGGTCCCCACGGACCCCTCCCGGCCCTGAACTCGGTGGCACCCGGGACTTCCTCGTCGGGCCACCCGGCCATGGCGACGCCGCCCTTGCGGCACCTGAGCGTCAGCCCGCCGAGGACCTCCCACCCGGACAGTGCCATGCCGCGTGGCAGCACCAGGCCGAGTCTCTCGGCCCTCTTGCACCCGACACCGTCCAACAGCGAGCCCAGCAGCGCCAAGACGGCCAGCAGCGGCAGCGCCAACAGCAGTCCGCGGGCCAACGGGCTAGTGTTGGACAAGAGCGGCGCCAGCGAGGACGCCAGGGCGTTGCGGATGCTGGACCGCAAGTTTTGCATTTAAAAGACAGTGTGGGGCCGAGATTTCCACGGGGGGCGCTTCCGGATACCAATAATACCCTATTGACTGCCCGAGGCAGATTACAGTACATGAAGCTGCTTGCGCGTCGCATTTCACTGGCGTTGGATTGATTTTTTTTTCTTTTTTGAGTGGACTCCATGGAGCCACGAGGCGCATTGACGACGGGAAATGTGTTTCTCTCTTTATCCATTTACGCTTATTCTACTCTTATCCTTATGGACGCAACAGGGATCTGGCTTGTTGGTCAAGACCAGACGGGGCAAAGGGCAGGAACTGGCTGCGCTTTGCGAGAGAGGAGAAAAGGGCCGGCGGAGACTTCCGGTTAAGGTTTGGGGCAAGCAGTCGAGATGTAAGGAGTAGGGTCGAGTCGAGTCGATTCGATTTGATGGGGCCTTTAGTTGGTCCCCGCATTGGGAATAAAGTTGGTTGCAGACATAATTGATGCGACATAAAGGTCAACAAAAAGGCTTTTGCGAATTGGTGCAAGCTTAAGTGGCTGTGACATGTCGAGCTGGCAAGTTAGACTCGGGAGCGAGGCGTGGGGCCGGCAAGGGGGGCGGGCGGTTGAATGGTACTCGGTGCAAGTATGTATGTTTGCACGAGTATGCACGTGTGTAAGACGACGAGGCAACGGTTGCTCCAATCAACGGGCAGATGACGATGAGGCTGTGATGTGGGCGAGTGAGTGAAGCATGTCGAAAGCCGGGAAAAGTCCGAGGACGGCTCACCGGAAAGGGGGTGTGGCGGACGACGACGACGACATGGACAACAGGGGTTGCTGCACAGAGACAGCAAAAGGGTCAAGATGTCTCTCCATTGGCGGCGATGCGATAGCATGCGGCATTGGTGGCGGCGATGGCCGGGTAGTTTTCCATCAATGCGTCAAACGCCATGGAAGGAAGGAACAGAATGTCCTGCAAGGGTTTGGGCTGGCGGCGCGGACTCCAAACCCGATTCATCCGGTCATGCCCAACCAGGACATTGAATGGAATACATGGACAATTTTGCTGTGCGTGTCGGCGCGGGCCAAGCAACCAAACACGGGGTTGATACGAAGTTTGTGTCTACATGGGCCGTGGCCAAGCCGGAGACGAAGACTGGGAGGAAGAAAGGGGGCAGGCAGGGAAGAAGGAGGGGGTGCGTGTTGAAGAGTGTTGGCTGTTGTTTAGGGGTGTCTTGGCCGATGCGGGGTGAGTGTGAGTGAGTGAATGTGTGTGTGTGTGTGTGTGTGTGTGAGGGGAGTGAATGTGTATGAGAGGGGAGTGAGTGTGTATGAGAGGAGGGGAGAGAGAGAGTGTGTGTGAGCGTGACGTGCAAGAGGGGGGAAGGGGGGGGTGTGAGAGAGAGACATGGCCGGATAAGTCGGATCTTGAAAGGCGGTTGTACTGGACATGAGATGAGCGCACAGCACGGCGGAGAAGAGCAGATGCAACAAGGACGCCCCAACCGTGGTCTCTGTACAGTATGCGGTGTAAGAGAGAGAGAGAGAGGGAGAGGGGTGAAAGAGAGAGAGAGTGTGTGGGTGGGTGGGTTGCAGTGCCCTTTTATATCTATTCACCATTTATCGTTTTATTTTAGCTACCACATAAGCTTGTTTCCCTAGCAGACACGTTTATTTCCCATGGCCCACAGGCCGTCAAGAGAGAGAGAGGGTCGCATGCAGACAACGAGGCCGATGGCCTGTCTGGCTACCAATGAATAGAGGAGGCAGGGATCGGGGGGATGGGAGCCCATGGTGGCTTGACGAGGCGCCCGTCTTCCTACACACATGCAACCAACAGGCGCTGCACAGATGCTCGCAGAGTCCCGTGGATTGGCCGCTTGCGTGCGACGCTGCGTCGTGGAGTTTTTGTTTTGGCCCCCCCCCCCCCCGGTTCTGGTTTGATTGTGGCTTGTATGCGCATCATGGTGGTGACGAGTGTTTGCATGGATGGATTGGCATGTTCGGTCGTTTGCCTCATCGACTCGCAGGGGGTTGCAGGGACGAGGCGCACGCTGTCGTGTATAAGGCGACGGTGTAAACGTGTTTGCGTGGCCGAGTGGGCAGCCCGGCTCGCACAGCCCGTCTCTCATCTACCAGAGTCAGTCGGTCCGAACGGCCCTCCGCTTCAGCACGGCCGAGTTCTCGTTGAGCCCGGCGTAGTCGTGGGCGTCGAGACAGGCCTGGCGGCTCAGCAGCACGGCGGGCCCGGCCCTCTCCGTCATCTCGGCCTCGTACTCGTCGACGGCCCGCTTCTGGGCGTCGGGCCCGGCACGGTAGGCCTGCTCGAGGGCGCGGCACAGGTAAAAGGCGTCGAGGATGCCGTGGTTGGCGGCCTCGCCGCGGTACATGGTCATTGCGTGGGCGGCGTCGCCGACGAGGGTGACGCGGCCGGCGCGGTTGTCCCACGGCCGGCACGGCCAGTCCTGCAGGGCAATCTCCATGACGGGCGTCGAGGCGGGCATGGCGTCGAAGAGGGCGCGCAGCGACGGGTGGAAGTCGGCGGCGCGGCGGCGCATCTCGGCGAGGCGCGCGGCGTCGGTGGGCGGCACCTGCTGGGCGGCGGCGTCGTCGACGAGCCACGAGATGATGAGCTGGACGCGGTAGTGCTCGCCGGGCCTGCCGCGAGACCCGTTTGTCTCGGGCGTCTCGAGCAGCGAGACCCAGAGGAAGTTGCCCGTCTGCGGGTGGCAGCCCTGGAAGAGCAGCGGGTCGATGGCGCGCAACGGCCCGGCCTGGTCGGGCGTCAGGTCGACGGCGGCCCCGACGAGCTTGACGGGCAGCTGGTGGTTCTCATGGCCGTCGGGCACGAGGAACTCGCGGGTGCGCGAGCTGGATCCCTCTGCGCCCACGAGCAGGCTCCCGCGGGCCTCGGACCCATCGTCAAAGACGGCCCTGACGCCAGCCTCGTCGACGAGCTCGACGCGGTCGAGGCGCTTCCCCCAGTGGACGTGGTCGGCGACGCCGCGCAGCAGGGCCTTGCGAAGCCCCTCGCGGTTGACGCGGCGTCGCTCGTTGGGCGGGATGCGGAACTTGGTCTCGAGCGTGGCCAGGTTGAGGAAGAGGAAGTTGCCGCGGTCGCACCGGCCGACTTCCGGGTCGACCTGGACGCCGTCGATGGCGTCGAGGGTCGCGCCGTCGAGCAGCTGCCGCAAAAAGGGGAGCGCCCAGTGCAGCGTGATGGCCCAGCCGTGCGGGCGGACGTCGACGTGGGCGTCGCGCTCGTAGATTTCAAACGGTATCTTGGCCTGTTTGCGCGTGAGCAGAGGGATTATTAACACTGCCCAATATTGCCTCACCTTTTTCAGCCCGTGGGCGAGCACGAGGCCGACGACGCCGGCGCCGCAGATGAGGACCGACATGGGCGGGGAACGGGCGGCGCTACCGGGCAGATTTGCGTACATGTAGATGGGCACGAATCGTCTTCCTCTTGCTGCCGGATATCTTGGACGACGAGGCGGGCGCACGGCCGTCAGCCGCTCCAGAGTATGTACAGTATGTATGTAACTCGCTGCAGCTAATCCCAAAGCTGCCGCCGGGACCGAGACGCAGCGTGAGCAAAGAGAAGACGGGGAGCTCTGCCTGTACTGTAGGCTGGCAACACCACCGATGCCGGCATAAGCGCGCGTACACGATGCTCTCTCCGCAGAGGCTCGCGCCTCGAACCCTCTCTCCGTCTTTCCCCTTCTCTCATCTCGCACTCGTCGTCTCGAGACGAGAGAGGGAGGGTACAGCCTGAACAGCGGCGCTTCGCCCAACCACCCCCCCCCATGCCAACCTTATTCTGCAGCCGTCGGAAGCTGCGAGCCGGAAGCGCGCTTCTGCATCGCATCGCGGCTCGG
The DNA here is from genome assembly GCA_027405785.1 of Ophiocordyceps robertsii. NCBI lineage: Eukaryota > Fungi > Ascomycota > Sordariomycetes > Hypocreales > Ophiocordycipitaceae > Ophiocordyceps > Ophiocordyceps robertsii. Next base: position 13,153 of record JAPEBW010002280.1, read on the forward strand.
GCAAAGACGAGCCGCGCGCGACGTCTGCTCGCAAAACGCGGGTGAGCTTTTGTTTACGCGGGCATCTCCGAGTCCGCCATGAGTCGCGTGAGCAAAGGTGAGACGCGGATGCGCAGTCTGCCTCGTCCAAGTGCCTCGTCTAAGCAGATCAAGGCCGGTTTTGCTGACCCGCTGAAAAGCGGAGGATTAACCAGCTTTAACTTGTATCCTCCGGCGCGGTCCGCGTCGGCGGAGAATGT
>JAPEBW010002281.1:0-13378 GCA_027405785.1 Ophiocordyceps robertsii
AACCCAACAACAGCTATTAGCCTACTATGCATAACTACGCTAAATAGGGGGCTCTTTTCTAAATCACTTAAGTTACTTATAGCTTGGGAATTGTCTATATAAGGAAGCCTTAGTCCCCCCTTTACCTTAAATAGATTATTAACCTTACACACACATATCTTACCTATTTCTTTACATTTTCGCACACTCTTTACATCTCTATAATCCCCTTACTCGTAGCTACAAGCCTGCTCTCTTCTGTATCTATTTGCTCCTTAATTTTACTTAACTCGCTCTTGTTTTACTTATAGTTAATAATAATCCTACTACTATATAAAAGCGCGCTTATAGTCTCTTTAAAAGTAATACTTTTAAAGTAAGCGACTTTATAAATACTACTATTAAGTATACTTATAATACTTTTACTTTTAGCTTAAAATGTTTAAAAGAAAGAGCTAAAAACTTTAGCTTAAACCTTAAGTACTATAAGTCTTTTACTTATAATAAGGCTAAGTTGCTTTTTTTACTTTTTTTATTACGCTTAACTTAGTTTAATTATTTAAGTACTCTTTTAGCTACTTTACTTAGCTTAGTTTTATACCGCTTTTAATGCTTAATTTCGCTGCGGTTAATAGCTTCTTAGTTATAAGTACCTTTTTAGCTTTAAAGTAAACGCTTAAAAAGGGTATTAACTAAAAAAGTACTTTTTCTTTATTTAACTTAATTATAACCTTAAGTTGCTATAAGTATAAAGAAAAAGTGCTTATTACTTTAACTTTTAGTTATAGTTAAGTAAGGCGGCCTTATCCTACTTTATAATCCGGCGGGTTTATAGCGCTTTTAAGCAGCACTTAGCATAATATAAAGAACGATAAAAATAAGCTTAAAAACTAATTAAAAGGGGGGAGGTAATATTAAAAAGGGAGAGGGGGGAGTTAAAAAAAAAGTATTAAAAGTTTATTAAAGTATTAACTTAAGTTAAGCTTATTATAAATCTTATATGCTAAAAAGAAGGAGGGTAAAAATAGTAATAGTATTTTAATACTTTATAATATTTATTATATTTAGCGGCTAATCCTTTAAAAGTTAGCTAAAAGCATAGTTTAAATTAAAGCACGCTCTCCTTAAGTTAAAGTATAGCTAAAGCCTTTATACATACTCTTTATTTCTCTTAGTATAACTATATAACGAGGTTAAATTACTATAAACGTCTTAAGCTAAGGAACTATCCTATTAATATAGCTACTAATTTATATTTTCAAAGCTTTACTTATATATTACTTATATTATAAAGTTATTAAAGTAGTATCTCCTTTACTTTACTTATAAGCTTATACTTAATTATTATATTATAAATCGTATCTTATTATTACTTATAGTTATAAAAAGGTAATATTCCCTTAAGGATATTATAGTAAAATAAAACGTCTTTAAAGCTTTTTACTCTTATATATATTTAAGAAATTATAAAGCTTAAGTACTTAAGTAGCGCCTTATAGCGGCTTAGTGCTAAGGCTTTATTAAACTAAGGGAAGAGGTTAGTAAGGTAAAGTATCGTTTAGCGCTATTTAATAAGTTCTTTTTTTAACTTTTATTATTTAGCTTATTCTTTAAAAAGATTTTCCTTTATTCTTTTCTTCTTTAAGTGCTTCTTAAACTTTACTTAAGACTATACCCCCCTTAATACCTTTATAAGCGGCGGTCTTAATAAGGTTAGCTGTTTTAGCCGTTCTTTATATTATAAAAGTAGCCTGATTTATAATATAAACTTACGCTAGATTTAATCTAGGATTGTAAAGTCTTTTAGCCTTTTAAAGGTATTAGCTATTCTTTAATTTCTATAAAGGTTTACTAATAAGTCCTAGGTTTTAGCCTTAAGCTAGTAAATTAATATAGCTTTATAAGCTCCCGTAATTATTTTAAAGTAAGTAGTTTAATCTTGCGTTAGTTTCGCGGCTTTTTCTAAACCTTTTTACTTCTTAAAGTTATTTTAAAAAAAGAAATTATATTATATAATATAAAAACTATAACCGATTTTACTATAAACTTCTTAGGCCGTAAGTAAAGTATAGCTTTATAAAAACGCTATAATCTTTATTAAGGCTAAATTTTATTTTTTTAGCTTAGTATATAATTTATTAAAATAAGCTTTTTATTAAAGCTAATAAACTACTTATACTCTTAAGAGCTTAGTATTTTAAACTAACATAACCGTCTTAGCCTTAAGGTAAATAAAGGTTAAAATCGCTTTCTATCTTTTTATAAAAAAGAAAGGTTCGCTTTTTAAAGGTTTAAAGTTTATTATAAACTATTTTATAGAGTACTTAAGTAGTATATACTTTATAGGCCGCTTTAAGCTGCGGTATTTTTATCCCCTCCTTAAGAATAACGTTAAGAATGTTTCTATTACTAGCAAAAATAATAATATAAATTCTTTTTAGCTTTTTTAGTTTTTTATAATAAGGTATTATATAGTAAAAAAAAGCTGAAATATAATAAAGATCTTTAAAGAACTTAAGTAGTAATTTATAATAGTATAGCTTTTTATATTAAAATAAAAAGTTAAGTAGCGCTTATTTATAAAGCTATAAGCTAGCTTTATAAATACTTTAAAGTAGCTTTAAAAAGCTTGCTTTTTTAAGAGTTTTTTATAGTTAACTATATTAAAAGTCCTTTTAATATTAAGCTGAAAAAATAATATAATTCTTTTTTTTGCTTTAAGTATATATACTTCTTTTATTACTTAAAGTATTGCTGCTTTAATAAACTTTTTCTTCTTCTTATTAAACTACCCCTTAAGTAAGACTTTATTAGCTTTTACTATAGTTATAAGCTTTTTAGCTAAGGTTTACTTTAAGACTTTATTTATTATAAGTAAAAAAAAGATAAGCTTTTAGCCCTTAGTAGTATAATATACTTTAAACTTATTTTTCAGCATTTATAATATTATTATATTTATAAATAAAAACTAAGTTAAGAAGTATAATATCTTTATATAAGTTTTAAATATTATTATAAAGTAAGCTAAAAGTACTAAGTTATAGAGCTTAAGGAAACTAAGGGGGACTTTTTTTAAGCCCGCCGCTTTTTAGCTTACTATTTTGCTTATAACTGAAGATATATTTATAAGGTTAATATACCGCTTAATAAATAAGTTTTTTTTAGTTATAAGTTAAGAAGGTCTTAGTAGTATTATAGCTTTAGCTAAGAAAAAGCCTTTTGCTAAAAGTTAAGCTTTCTCCTAAAAGTTAAAGGTTAGTTAGTATTTATAGCCCCTCTTAGTAAATAATAGTAAGTATACTAAGTTTAAAAAAAACTTACTAAATAGCCGTGCTTACTATTAAACGTTTAATAACTTAGTATTATTTATATTAATCTCCTTAAAGAAGTCCTTTTAATACTTTTAATTTATATTATATATTACCCGCTTTTAAGCTATAGCCGGCTTTTATAGCGCTTCTTAATTGACTTAAGTCCGGCGTTCTTTATAGTGTTTTTAAGCCCTCTTTCTATTCTTAGTAGCTTAAGTCGCCTTTAAAGTAAACTATATATAACCCCTTAAGACTACTTATTTCTAGTATAAAACTATTATATAGGCGATCTTATTAAAGTTATGATATAATATTCTTTTTTTACGTTAATCTCTTATAAGCTATAAAGCATAAAGTACTATATCTTAAGCTAAGATAAAGTTTTTACTTTAACTTTTTTTCTTCTTTCTTTTTTTACTTTAGTATAATTATTACCTCTTTTAGTCTTAAGCTTACCTTAAATAAAACGACTTTTAAAATATAGTTAAAGTTAGTAAAGTTTAATATTAAGCTTAAAGCCTAAGCGGCTATCTCCGCTATAGCTTATATTAAGTCGATTATACTATCCTTATAATTATAGGAAAAACATATATATTTACCTTTTAATATAGCTAGTTTCAGCCGGAGCTATATAATATTTATTATAAACTATTTTACTTAATTAAAGGTTTAGTTATAGCTATTTTAGAGCGGGTATAAAATAATAAAGTCGTTAATTAAAATTAATAAGTCTTAGCTATTTATTATTTATATAGCTTTAGCTAGGCCTATTTATATTCCCTTTAAAGGTAAATATAAAGATCTTATCTCTATACTATTGCTAAAGGTTATCTCCTTTTAATTATATTTTATCCGCGGTACCTATATCTTTATATTATACCTCTTATAAATATATATTAAACTTAAGCTCTTTTTATAAATAAGTTAATATAATACGCTTTTTAAAGCTAAGGCTTTAAAGCCTGATATTTTCTTTTACATCTTAAAGCGCTATTATATTATACTTAGCGTAATAGCTAAAAGCTAATAGGTTATATCCTTTTTATATATATTAATAAAAGACTTTTATTTTATATATAAAAAGTTAAAGTAAAGTTTATTATCGTTTAAAATAAAGTAATAGCTTAAGTAAAAAGTAATATTCTTTACTGTTTTATATACTATTGAATATTACTTAGGTTAGCGCTTACTATTTATACTTTAACTAGCGGAGGTAATAGCGTTAAAACCTTTTTCCTTAGTCGCTTAAAGCGTTTCCGCGCTTATAATAAAGCGGGCTTATAGTTTTCTATAAAGGGCAGAAAGGCTTAAAAGTCTAATTAGCCGTAAGTATTAATAAAGTATTATAAGCGGTTTAAATAGTAGTTTTTTGCTTTATCTTAAGCTTTTACTACTATAAGGTATATATAGGATTACGCTAAATACTTTCTGCTATAAGATATATAATTATAATAGATTTTGCTTTTTTATATAATACTTATTTTCTCTGCTTAAATATAAAGTCTTTTTATAGTATATATAAAGCTATATTAAAGTATAATATCTTATAAAATACTAATAGTTATAATAGTTTTAGCACTAAGTAAGCTAAACGAACTTATTATATAGCTTATATTAAAATGTTTAAGCTTTAAACAATAAGCTTATATTATATAGCTTATTAGCTTCCGCTAAGCTATTAATTTTAATAGAAAAGGTTATAACTATAAAGTTTTAAATTTAAAGTTATATTACTTTTACTTATATAACTTTTACTCTATTAATATTAGCAATCTTGTTAATTAAGAGTGTCTTACTTATTTTAAAGACTCTTTTAAGATATTCTTTAATATTATTATATAAAACCTATAAGCTATTACTGCCTTTAGCTTAAAGACGCTTTTTACTTAGTCTTAGTTTTACTAATAAAGCTATATTACTATATTAAACCTAACCGCAATATCCCCGCTTTAAAAGCACCTTGCCGCTATAGTAAAAGAGATATTAAGCGCTATATTAATCGCTTTAATTATACCCTGTAGCTCTTAGTTTAAATTATTAAGTAATACCCTTATTAAAACTTCTACTAGCTTACGCTTATACTAAGGCGGGACTAGCTTTATTATTATATTATAATATACTAGCCTTTTAAAGCTTGTTACTATTATCGCTTAAGTTTACTTATATCCTACTAGGCCTTAAGCTTAGCTTTATCCGAGTTCTATATATATAGCTTTTTTAATCGCACTTTAAATAGCTTTATAAAGCTTAAAGTTAACCTATATTATAGGTATCGCGCTTTAGCACGCTTTTTAGCATAAAGAAGGGTTTTAACTATTTCTTATACGTAGTTAAATTATATATATAGGACTATGCTTATAATTTTATTCTAAGCTTTTAATTTCTTTATATTATATATAGCTTAACTAGGCTATATACTATCGTCTTACTAAAGTAAGTTCGGCTTTTTATTAAAGTATATAAAGCTTAAGAGCGTCTTATCGCGCTATGCAGTATAGTTAATATTAAAATTAAGCAGACTACCCCCTTGCTTTTATAACTTTTAGCTGTATTATAATATTGTCTTAAGAGGGTAACTAATACTGCTAAATTAACTCTTATTATTAGTAGAAGTTCTTAAACGCGATATATACCTACTTTAAGCAAGTATTAAGGTTGTAAGGAAGTTTTTTACTATTAAAAGCCTATTATTTTAATTTTAATTAAAGTAATAATAAAGCTAAAATACTTAAAGAGTATGATATATAAATTAAGTATTAAAGTCTTATAAAATTATAGTAAAGGTTTATAAAGCAAAGTATAAATTTATACTATTTAATTAAGTCTTTCTTAAGTTTTACTTTTTAGTTTATTCTTTATTAAGAACTTATTATTTTTTCTTTTTACTATAAGCTTATAAAACCTTCTATAAATCCGCGCTTAATTTGAATTCTTTCTAAATAATAACGTTATAAAAGTAAGTTATAAAAACATTTACTTTTTATAATAAAGTACGTACTTTTATTTTTATTGTAAATTATAATGAGACGGCCTTAATAAGACTAATGTAGTAGTTATACTACTATTTGCTGCTATAAGATTACTATTTAATTAAGCTACGACGTAAATCGGCGGTAAGGTAAAAAAAGATAAATTAACTAAGCTGCTATCTAGTTAATTAACTACGTATATTAAGGGTTTATATAAGTTTAGCCTGGGCTTAATACAAGGCCTAGCTTATAATACCCCGCCCTATCTCCTACGCTAACCCTAAGGCGGGGCTAATAGGTTTTCTCCCTTATCCGGTCGCTTTAAATTTAGGCCGAACGTTGCTTACTAGTACTTTTAAAAGGTCTTAAACCTAAGACACTTTATTATAGCTTAATTAACTATTACGGGTTAGCCTAAATAGGGCTTAAGTAGTAGTTATACTATTATTTGTTGATACGGGGTAGCTATTTAATTAAGCTACTATATTAAACGGTAGTAATGCAAAAAAAGACAAATTAACTAAGCTGCTAGCTAGTTTATTAACTATGCTTATTACGGGTTTATATAGGCGTAGTCCGGGCTTAATATAAGGCCTAACCCGTAGTATAAATATTTTTAAACTAACTTTAAGATATTAATTTCTTTTAGGTTTTTAAAGGTATTAATTTATAAATATAGTATTAAAAGTGTGAGCTAACTAAGTATAACGAATATATTTAGCTAAAAAGCCGTACGTTTAGTTTTAAGTTAATAACTAATTAGTAAGCTTTTATAATTAAAGCTTAAAGACTTTAGTTTTTATAAGATTAAATTCTATATTAAAGTAAGTAGCTAAGAAATACTATTACTTAATATAATACTTATTATCCTTATTGTTTTACTTATTATGTTATAAAAATATCTTCTTTCATTTTTAAAGTTTTTTTTATACTTAATAAGAATAATACTACTAATAAAGTTTTAAAGCGCTATAAAACTAATATAGTAAACAAAATACTAATTTAATATAGAATTATACGTATATAAGATTTACTAAGACAATAAGTTTAATAAAATCATTTTTATGCTTAAAATAATAATAGTAGAATAAAGATATTTATATAAAAAGACGCTTAATTTCTTTAACTTTAAGAAAAATAAAAGGTTTTTTTAACTTATATTAAGTAATAAAAGCCGACTAAGCGTTTATAAACGTATATTATATACTGTAAAAAGAAGATTTTAAAAAGAGTAAAAGTACTTTTAACTAATAAAACTAAGTCTTTTTAATTAAAAAGGTAATTAAAGTAATAAAATAAAGCTTTAAAATACTACGTAGTTAAATTAATTCATAAATTCTTAGAAACGGCTTTATTAGCTTTATAACTTTCAAGGTATATTTTACGTAATACTATTATAATTCCGTGATAATAACGTTAAATTTATATTTTTAGTAGACTATATATATTTTAATTATAAAATAAAATAGCCTTAATACTATTAAAAACAATTATTAGTTAATTTAGGTTAATATAGTATAAGCTAAACCTATTTTAAGACGTAAACCTTAATACCTTATAAGAATATATCTACTTAAAAGATACCTTTAAGAATATAGCTAAAAAAAAGCTTAGTAATAAGATATATAGTCTTTTTTAAAGTTTAATCTTTTCTTAAACTTTACGAAAGAATATTTTTTCTAACTATTAAAAAAAGGCTGTTTTAGTTCTTTATAAAATTATAGCTAATGCTTTAAAAGTAACTTAACTTTTATTTAATACCAATTAATAAAGATAATAGAAAGTAATTAGTTTAAGTAGCTTAATACTATTTAAACGCTATAAATAGCAAATGAAAACCCGTTTAATCATAACCTTAAAATTAAGCTAGTTAAAGAAAGGTTTATATTCTTAAAGCTAAGGAAATTCTTACTATAAAACAAGTTATAGCAAATAATAATTAAAAGGTTTTTCTTTTAAAGTGCTATTAAAACCTTAGTATTAATTAAAGGAAAGTTATATTTTAATGCCTTAAAATACAGCTAAGAATAAAGTAAAACTTAAGAAAAAGTTAAAGCTTATTTTTAAACTTAAAGGTTATTTATTTTAAATATAATAAACTAAATCATTATGTAAATAACTTTATCTTTACTTCATTTTTATAATAGAATAATTATATACCTAGGAAATATACTAACTATAATGCTTAAGTTAGTTTTAATCTAGCTAAAAGTATAAGTTTTTCTTATTATACTAGAAACCTATATTAACTTATTATAAAATTAGCTAACTAATACTTTAAAAAGCGTTTATAAATTTACTAGCAGCTTAGCCTGACTATAAGTAGGCCCGCTTAAGCTTAGTTTTACTTAAGCATAATAATAACTTATTAAAAGCGCGGCGTTAAGCCTTAGTTCGTTTAAAATTAAGAAAATAAAAGCTTTTACTTAATAGCTACTAATTTTAATACTTATAACGCAACGTAGTGCTAATATAATAACTTAGTAAAAGTCTTTTTTAAGACTTAGAAAAATATTAAGTGCCTTTAGCTTAGCTAAAAAAAGGAAATTTATTTAGCTTACTAAGCTTTATAGTATAAAATAAAGCAACGATTAAAATCTATATTTTGGCAGAAAGTAAAATTCTAATAATTTATTAACTAATAATTTATTAACTAATAATTACTAAAAGATATAATTATAACTTACTATAAAGTTAACTTAAAGTTAATATAAGTACTTTATTACGAATTAATAGTAATTTAAGTAAATTAACTAACAAACTTATTTATAGCTAGCGCCTTCTTCCCTTTATATACTATTATTATCATAATAATTATAATAAGACTTAAGTTAAAAGAGTAGTAAAAGTGTTTTCTTTAAGAATTTTAGTTTTCTTTTTATATAATAAAATCAAGCAATAACTTAAAAACCTATATTTAATTCTAAGTATAATAATATAACGCTTTTACTAAGGACTTAATTTAAGTTCTTAGGCTATCTATTAATTTCATTATATAAAAAGAAACTAAAATACTAAAAGAAAAATCTTTTAATGCTCTTTAAATATAAGCCTTTTTATATTAGCCTTATAATTATATTTAGGGAAAAAAAGACGCTAAGTAAAAATAAGTTCGTTAGTTAATTAGTTAAAGCTATTATAACCCCGCTATAAAGTAATAGTATTAACCTTAAGCTAAGATTATAAGAAGTAATAAATATGTTTCTTAGTTATTATTAATTAGTAAACTTTTAAAAGTATTTAATTGTCTTTTAAAATATATATTCCGGGTTATTCTTTGTTTTAGCCGCTATAAAGCTTTGCGGGCTATATAATTTTACTAGCGTTTAACTTAGCTAAAAGCGCTTTAAGGTTTACTAAGTCTTAAAAGGGCCTTTACTAAGTTATTATATTAATACCGTGCTACGTTATCATTATTAAAATTACTAGCTATCCGGTATAAGTTTTTATTTTCTTAGTTAAGGACTAACCTAAGGCTAAGAGCCTTACCCTTAATAAGTAATTCTTATGCTTTAATAAGACTAAGTTTATACGGGCCTACTTATATTAAGGCTAAGCTGCTAGTAAATTTAAAAGTGCTTTTATAATTGCTAGTAAGCTTATATTATAATAAGTTAACATAATTTATTAGTTTAACTAAAAAGACTATACTTTTAACTAAGTTAAAACTAACTTTAGTATTGTCGCTAATATACTTTTTAAGTATATAAGTATTATACTATAAAGGTAAATTTTAATATAAATTTAAAAATAATAATAACTTTTACTTAAATTATAAAAGTCTTAATTAATACTTATTTCTTTTAAACTTATATTAAGGGTTAAAAAGAAGTTATTATAAATCTTTTAAGTATTATTAAAATTAAACCTTATAAAATTAAAAGTATACTTAAATACTTATAGTATAATAAACTTTAAGAATTTATACTTTGTATTATATTATAACTTTTTAAATATAGTAGTTATATACTTAAAAAGTATGTTAGTTATAACGCTAAAGTTAGTTTAAATCCGGCTGAAAGTATAACCTTTTTAGCTAAACTAATAAACTATATTAACTTATTATAAAATTAGCTAATTCGAACTTTTAAAAGCGTTTATAAATTTACTATTAGCTTAGTCTTTTTATAAGTAGGCCCGCTTATACTAAGTCTTAACCTTAAGAACAGCTTGTTAAAGGCGTGGCTATTAGCCTTAGTTTTATTCTTAAATAAGATAATAAAAACCCGTATTAAATAGCTAGTAGTTTTAATACTAATAATAATATAGCGTGGTATTAATATAAAAACTTAGTAAAGGCCTCCTTTTAATACTAAGTAAACCTTAAAGCGCTCTTACCTTAGCTAAAGGCTAGTAAGATTATATAGCTTTCTAAGCTTTATAGTCGCTAAATACGGCAATAACCCGGAATATATATTTTAACAGATAATTAAATACTTATAAGGAAGAATTCTTTATTAATAGTAATTAAAGAATATATTAATTACTTATTATAAAGTTATTATTACTTTATAGCGGATTTAAAGTAGTTGAAACTAATACTAACCGACCTATTTATAGCTAGCGCCTTCCTTCTTTTTTATATATAGTTATAAGAGCTAATATAGTAAGACTTAAATTAAAAAAGCAGCGGAGGGTTTTTTATTAAGCACTTTAGTTTCCTTTTATATAATAACTAAGTAATAGCTTAAAAACTTAGATTAAGTTTTTAGCGTAAACGAAATAATAATAATATATTATATAATAAACTAAGAGAGTTTATAAATTATAAGTTAGTTAAAAAGAAAATATTATATATTATAATAAGGGATAAATAAAGAGTTTTAAGTAAGACTATTTAACTTTAATTAAGCTAACAGATATTTACAATAAGTAAGCTTTAATATAAAGTAAATTTAAAAATTAAAGAATAAGTAAAATTATTACTTACTTTTTTTTTCTTAGTTTAGTTATTTAGTATTAATTTATATAAATAATTTCTTATTACCTTTATATGCTTTCTTAGTTTTATTTTAGCGTATTACGAAGTAATAATACTTAAGGTCTACTTTATAATTTCCTAATATTTATTATATTCTATGTATTGATATAGTAATTTCTTAAGATAACCTTAATAATAGTTTTATAGCGCGATATTTAAGAATTTTTAATATAATATAATAAGGTTATTTTATAACTTTTAAAATATTTACTTTATATCTCTTAATAATACGCTAGGACTTTACCTTATTATAAGAATATACTTTAAGTTATAGTAAGTTTAGTAGTTATTAAAGGCCTACGTATACTTAGTTTAGTAGCACGTAGCTAAATAATTATTTATTTAAAGCTAAAAAAGGAAAGGGGAAATCTTTATCTAATCTATATAGCTTTATACTTAATAAGGGTCGCTTAAGTAGCCTATACTTAGTTTAAGTTTAAGTCGAACTTAAGCCGAGTTTAAGTAAAGTCTTATATAACTTCGGCTATACGTTAGCCTAACTTTAAGTTATTCGCTATAGTATAACTATAGCTCTTCTTATAGTATAGCTTATAATACTATCCCCTTTTTAAGCTATCGCGCACCGGGGTATATAACGTTAGTGCCCCGCCCCCCGCTCCGCGCTTAATATTAATTAGTATAGTTATCCTCGTTATACTTATAATTATATACTAACGCCTCCCCTTAAATAACATTACGTTAAGGCGTTAGATATATTATACGCTTACTTATCCGCGCCGCTATATCGTTCTTAGTAGCGCTAAGGTAGTATAATATATCTCCTCCGCTTACCGCTAATATTAATGCTTAAGGTATATCTTACCTTCTTACCGCTTATAGTCCTTAAGTATAAATACCTTTCCTTTTTCCCTCTCCCTCTTTTCTCTCTTTTCTTTTTTTAATTACTAATTTACTTATACGCGCGCCCCTTTTTATAATAGCTTCGCCGCGCCGCGCCTTAATATATCTACTATAACCCCCCGCGCCCTATCTCCTGCCGTATTATAAGCGTCTACCCGTTTAGCGCCCCTTAATATACTTAGCAACTATACGCTACCGCCCTTATATTAGTCTTCGCGCCCGCCGCCGTCGCTTAGTAAGCGGAGCGCGATATATAGCACTACTATATAGCGCCCCCCTTACCTTATATATATAGAACGTATAGCGTCTCTTAACGTAGATATATAATATAAGGCTTATTAAAATTAAGCCTCGCTTTATACTTATAATTATTTTACTTATACTTACGCTAAATTACGCTATTTACTTATATATCCTTATTTTTAGACTATATATAATATAATGCTAACGCGATATTAGTATACTAGCGATATAGTTACTACCGTAAACGCGCTTTAAGACTATATATCTTAAAGGATATTTAAGGATTGCTATATTAACTTATATATATATTCTTTAATTTTTAATAGACGCTAGCTAAAAGGATATTACTAATAATTACTATAGTATATAAAGTTAGCTTATATTACTATTATAGCGCGCTAAGCCTAAATATACCTAAACGTTTAAGGTTAATTTATTAATCTTAGCGGGTAGTAAGTAGTTTTCTTTAATTAAGTTATAGTTTTTTATATATTTTATTTATATCTACTTTATATTTTATTATATTTTATTATATATTTTATTTATCTTATTATTATTTATACTTAGTGCGCGTTTATAGCGTATCCTCCTTATGTTTATTATTTAGAATCGTCTTAACGTTTACTATATATAGCCCGAAACTCCCTCTTATTTTTCTTAGTTTTCCTCCTTTTTTTCGCTACTTCCTTTATCCTATTTCTTACTTTTTAGCTCGGCTTACTATCGTCCTTCCGCCTTACCTTTATCGTTTTTTATTATATTACTATATCGTCCTTTAAATTCCTTAAAAGCGATTATATCCTAAAAGTCGCTAATTAGCTACTATATTAAATTAGCGTACTTATACTACTTTATTAAAACTTAGCGCTATCTCCCCTTTTTAATCCGTCTTTACTAAGCTTACTTAATCTTCTTTATAATATACTTTAGTTTATTATCTTCCTTAATTATTAGCAGTAGCTACTAGTCGTTAACTACTTAGCTAAGTAAGGGGTTATTTACTACGCGGCGGAGGAACTTTATATATAGTCTTT
>JAPEBW010002282.1:0-13376 GCA_027405785.1 Ophiocordyceps robertsii
GGAGCTACCGCGAAACCGGCTATCTAGACCTCGCTATAGTATAAGGCTAGGAGGTAAGTTGTTTAAGTTAAGTGTTTAAAGAGGGTAATATAAGCTATCCTTTATAGTGCCGTAGTTTAGGTTAAATCCGTTAGCTTAGGCGCGGCTACGGAAGGCGGCGTAGGTTTATATGGAGGCTTAAACCTAGAGGTTCTAGCTCTCGCTAAGGGACTTAAGGCTATAAAGGATAGCCGCCTTATTTTTATAGAGCTTAAGAGCTTATTTATATCCTTTATATTAAAGGCGTAGGGGCTTATAGGAAAGCGGGCTAAAGAAGTAGTTGCGGAATAGCTAATCTTAGCTACGGGAGACGTTAAACGATAAAGGGACTTAAAACGGGAGTATAAGGATCGTAGGCTTAGGGTAAAGAAAGTTATGCGTATATAAGTAAGCGAGGTATAGCGGGCTATAGCTAGCGGTAAAGGGAAATATAGTTATAAAAGGAAAAAAGGAAAGAAGAAAGGGCAGGCGGCGGAGAGAATTTAAATAAGTATACTATAAAGCTAAAAAGGCCTTATTGCTTAAAGTAAACGGCGGTATATTATTATTAAAATAACTAATTACCTTAAGTATAGTAAGTTACGGTTTCTTATAACTTATAGTAGCTTTTAGGTCTTATACCTAGGCTTAACCGCTTAATTCTCTTAGTTAAAGAGTTTTATATTAGGTTATAAAGGCCGCGCGTTATGCTTTTATCTAAACTACTTAGGTAGCTAACTCCTTTTATACCTTTTCGAAGGCTTTTACGATCTTTAGCGAGAAGACCGCTTTTTCGTTTACCTACGAGTTATAGCTGCTTAGCTAGCCTTTTTAAGCTATAAGGAACTCCTTCCTTAGCTTTCCGCCGCCTTTTTTTATTATATAGCTTTATAGGATTCGTTTTACTTCTTACTTATTTAAGTAAGGTATCCCTTTATCTTAGACCGGTCTTAAGCATATAGCTAGCTCGTCCGCTAAGCGTAGTTATACTACTAAAACGACCGGATAAATATTTAAGGACCTTTCTATATCTAGCCGGTATATAAGCTATCTTACTTTAGCGGTAACCTTAAACGGCCTAGTGCGTCTTTCTTAAAGCTTCGCTAGTCTACCGTTTATAACGTAATAGCCCTTACTAAGCTATAGCTAGACTTAATCGCTAGGCTTAAATTCTAGCGGGCGGTGTTTCTTATTATATCTATCCTTTATAGCGGCCTAAGCGTAGGTAATAGCTAACCTAGCTTTTTTTTATAAGACCTCTCGGTTCTATAAGTATAAGTAGTTACTTAAGAACTAAAGGCCGTTATTTATTCTTATCCTTATAATAAGCTTACTAAGGGCCGCGTAAATTACTAAGGAGAAGGAATTATTAAGGCTAAACTAAAAGGCGACTAGTATATCGGTTTAGTATAAGTCCGGGAAATTAGCGGTAAAAGATCGTAGCGCGAATTTTATAGTTTAGTTTTGCCTTTCCGATAAGCCGTCGGTTTAAGGGTACTAAGTAGTAGATATAAGAAGCTTCGATCCGAAGGCTTGCTATAAGGTCCGCTAAAATACTAAGGTAAACTTTATATCTTAGTTAAAGATTATCCCCTTTAAAATCCCTTAGTTAGCGCGGAGTAGTTCGGTATATAACGCTTTTACTTAGTCTTCCGTTATAAACTAATCGTTACTTAGGATAAGGAGATATATTTTTAAGAATTTATTAGTTATAGTTAGCAGGGTATTAAAGAAGTTTTTTATAAGATCTTTTTATAAGGATTGTTTAGCTTAGACTACTAAGAGCCCGGTAATAAAGTCTATCGCTATTATATAGTATAGAACCGGCGGGCTTTAAATCGGGATAAGCTGCCTTAGCGTCTTACCTTAATCGGTTTAGTTATAGTAGTAAGTATTATAGCCGTCTATAACCTTATCTACGTATTTACTAAGCCGTAGGATTAAGAAGCTTTTAGATAAGTCTTACTATATATAGGTGCGGCTAGTATAAAAGTATTTAGCGTAGGCGTCTTTAACGATCTCCTTAGTATAGGTCTTAAGGATATATAGTCTCCTATATTTATCGTTCTCCGTAAAGTATAGCAACCCTTATAACTAAAGGAATAGGAGTCCGGGGACCCTATCCTTATCGCTAAGCTACGATATAATTTTTACTTACTATATATCTTTTATATATCCGTTAATTATTTTCTAGCGGAGCGGTAATTTAATTAATGCTTCCGCGTAAAGGAATACGCGGTCCGTTATCTTATCTTCTTAGATACGTTTTAATTCCCCTTTTTAGTTTAAGGATACCGGCCTATTATCTTAGTGCGGTAGATATAAGAGCGCGTTTAGTACGACGTTTTCGACGCTTAAGATATAGTACACCTTAAGCGGGAATTAGCTTAAGTATTAAGACGCGAGGACTAGCTTATCGTTAGATTTTATATTAATAAAGAATAGGGATTTCTAGTATACGATTCCGTAAGTGCTTACGTAGTCGGTAAAAATAACTACTTATAGTGTTCTTACGGATAATACTATAGTATATAGCTTACGTACTGCTTATACTAGACCGGCTACTTTAAGTTCCGTAAGCTAGTATTAAGGTTCTCCGCCTCGGAGGGCGCGGCTTAAGTAGACAATAGGCTAAACCTTAGTCCGGGCTAGTAGCGTCTTTTTATCCTATTCTATACCTTCTTTTAAGTAAAAAGCTATAGCCGCCACTCCGTATTTTTAGGATATATTAATCTAGATAAATAGTTATTAGGCGGGGTCGAAGTAGTAAATTGTTTAAGGCTTAGTAAGTTTCTTAGTTAGAATCGCAAAGGCCTCTTCCTCTTCCGGAGTAAGCTAGAAAGCGGCTTTCGCGGCGTATCGAGCCCGTCTTTAGCCCCTTAAGGGGACTCCGTCTTCCCGTCTTACCCGGAGCAGCTTTATCTTTTGTTTTTATAAGACGTCGACTTCCTTAGCGAAATGCGGGACCGTATAGCATAGCTACTTAGTAAGGCCGATCTATTTCTTAAGCTATTAAAGGTTCTTTTAAAACGCGATATCCCTTAAGGCTTATACGCGTTTGTCTATATTTATTAAGCTAATAGCGTTTACTTTAAATCTAAGGAGCTATATAGATAAGTACGCTAAGAAGGACTTTAGTCCGGATAAGGTAATATTATAGTCGTAAAAGGCGCGGAATATAGCTTTTAGATATTAAAAGTATTCTTTAGCCGTATCGGAGTAGATAATAATATCGTTAATATAGGCCGCCGCGTATTCTTAGTATCTATAGAGGACGTTATCGATAAACCTTTAAACGTATGCCGGGGAGTTCTTAAAGCCTATAAGTATTACTAGTAATCTTTTTAGCCCGCGATAGCTTATAACTATAAACCTTTTTCGGTAGTCTTAATAGACTAAGAACTAATAGAAAAACGATCGTGCGTTTACCGTACTAATAAACTTTTTTCCTTAAAGGCGTTAGATTATATCGCTTTAAAGGGGCATTAAGTAAGCGTTTAAGGTAGTAATAGCGTTAATCCCTTATAAGTTTACGACTACTTATCCCTTTTCCTTTTTATTTACTATCTTTTATACTATAAATACCGGCGCTATAAATAAGGTTAGCCCGTAAACTTATTTTAATTAGCCTTATGCGGTTAGCTAGCCGAATATCGTATTTACTACTTTTTTATTTTTATCGCTTAACGGGTATAATCTTAATATAACTTATTAGTATTACTATCTATTTATTAATAGAATGCGTATATATTCGGATTTATCTATATATACTACTCCTTCGTCCTTTTAAAAGCGGGGAAACGATTAAAGGATATCTTAGACTTTTAATGCGTATTTTAAGTCTTCGGCGTAGATCCGGACGCCCTTATCGGTAGTAAGTTTAAGTAAGTCCTTAGTTCGGCCGATTTTAAGTTTATAGTTTATAGTAAGATCCTTTTATAGGAAGTCCTTAGCGGGGTCTATTTTATTCGGATTTTCCGTAAGGGCTTCCGCTAAGGGAGTCGTAGTATTAACCTCCTTATATAGCTAAAACTACTTATCGAGGTCTATAATTATCCTTACCTTTTAGCCTTAGCGGAGCACTAGTAGTTCCTTAAAATAGTTTATCGCTATAAAGCTCTTACAATCCTATATTATTATCCGGGCGAGCCTAGGGTTATTAAGGGAAAATATTATATTACGCCTTAATAGCGGCGCCCGGACCTATATAGGTAGGGCGTAGCTAAAACTAGCTAAAATCGTCGTAGTAACTAAGCAGATTACCTATCTACGTATCGCTAGTCTTAGCTAAACTATCTTAACTTCGGCTTTAATCCCTTTATAGGCCCCGATCTATAAGACTAATATAAAGTTAATAAGGTCCTTTTAGTAAGGAACTAAAAAGTCTTAGCTAAGCAATATATTAGCTACTAAGCGTTTTACTATCTAGGCGCTAATCCTTACCTTTACGACCGCGAGGCTACTATTTAGCCTTTTTAGTATATAAGCGGTAAATTCCGCCTATTTAATAGTAGCTATCCTTCTTACTCCTTAGATAGGAATTCGTTAAGAGGAGTTTATAGTTATATCTTAAAAGGTCTTTACTAAGTCGGCTTAAATAAGGCTTTAGTCTGCCTTAGTATCTATATAAGCTTTAATACTTATCCCGGGCCTTTCTTTTCTATAGACTAGTAAGCGTGCGTAAGTAAATCGTAATAGCTTATTAAGGTTTAATAGCTAGACGTTAAAGGAAGCCTTAACTATCTAAACGTTTTATAGCTTCCGAATAACTACTTACTATACTAAGCTACGTCTTTATATAGCAACGTCGCGGTTAAGGTTAGGGGGGTGTTTATCTTTAATATATCGGTAAAGCTTATTCTTTAAGGGGAATGCTTCGCCGTAAAATCCGCACGCTTTATCGGCCTCCTATACTAAGTCTGCTATAATATAGATTGCGGTTTCCTTTAAGCTCTTATTAGTATTTAACTAAGCTCCTTCTATATCGTACTCTTTATCCCTTAAATAGTTATTAGTCTTTACTATAGTACTTTCCTTAGTCGTGGGGTATGCCCGTTTTAGCTTTAGCGTTAGCGAGCGTATAGTCTTAAAGGTCCTTTCTCTCTTTAGCTAAAAGACTTTAACTCGTATTCTTAGCTATTTAAGCGGGTTCCTTCCTTAACTTAGCGAGCGCTATAAGGTCTAAGGTATATCTACCCTTATTAAGCGGTCTAAAAACGTAACCTTTAGTCCTAATAAGCCTTCGATAAATAGCTAAGGCGTCTTAAATTATCCTTTAAGTATATACGGGGTACGGCTAATCGGCCCTCGCCTTTTTATAGGTTAGACCTATTTCTTTTACGTTAGTAAGTACTTTTAAGATCCTTAAGTATATTTAACTTATAGCTAAGGAAGAATTTCCTCGTATTTATTAATCTATCTATTAATATCCTCGTTCCTTACTAAGCGTTATAAGGATTTTTATAAGTAAACGTTTAGCTTTTAGTAAATTACTATAATTAAGTAGTTTAGCTAGTAAAGCGCGGCCTTAGCTTTACATTATAAGCATAATATTTAAAACTTAAAGTTAGATCTTATTACTATATCTTCGATAATAAAGTGCTTTTTATCGAGTGCTTATATCGCTATATTTAAGCGGATTCCGAACTATTTTTATAAGGCGGATATCTATCGGCTTAGTCCGATGCTAGGCTCGCTAAGTTCTTCTTATTATAGTTCCGAGAGGTCCTTAAAATACTATTCCGCTATACTTTTTTAAAGGAAGGAGGGCAGTTAAATAGCTAATTCGTCCGCGTAGGCCTTGCCTTTACTAGCGTTTCGGCGGATAAAGTCGATAAAACGGTTAACTCTTTAAAACGTACTAGCTTTATCGTCTTCTTAAACTTCGTCGAAGGATGCTTTTAAAGGTCTTAATAGGTTAAATCTCCTTACGTCCTTAGCTTATAGTTAAGGTTTTTTTTAGGGCTTAGTAAGCGCGTCTTCTTTTTTTAGTACTTAAAGGAGACTAAGGAATTATTTATTTAATATTGCTACTATTCTTACTAAGGGGCTTAAAGCTATGCTTAGTCTTAGTATCTACGCGCTTAGTATAGATAGGTTTAGCCCGCTAAAAGTATCGCTTACCGCGTCCTCGTCGCTTATTATTAAGGTCTTAGTCTTAATACTCTTATTAAGCGCTTAACCTTTTATTTTATATATATCTTAGAATCTAGTGCGCTATAAGGCCCCCGGCGTAAGAAGCTCGTTTTTATTAATTAAGAGTCCCGAAAATACCTTAGTTAGCGCGGCTATAGTAAACGAGGCTAAACGGTAATACTAAACTAAAAAACTACTAAGTATCCTCTAAGGCGGATTTCCGGTTAAGGCCCTTAAGCTAAACTTTATTAGTAGTACGCGGTAGAAATATTTACTAAGCTTATTATCTTAAGGAAAGAGTAACCTTATTATAGGCTCGATCCGGAGGGTGTTTAGCGGGTAAGGAGCCGGATAGTTTTAAGGTTAGCTTATCCTTACTTTTTTTATTTAAAGGATAATCGATCTATCTAAGTAATACTAAATTTAGTTTACTCGGTTATATAGATTTTATCGTTTTATAGTTTATCCTTTATTAGTATTTTAAAAGCGGATTGCTTCTTAAAAGGTAGTAGTCTTAGCTTAGCTAAGCAAGACTCGTTCTACGTCCTATTTAGCTTTAAAGGCTATCGCGGTATAGTACCTTAAAAAGGGGTAAAGGAGATTATTAAACCGGTATACTTAATAGGCCGCGGCCTCTTTTACTTTTACGGCCTACTTATCTTAAAGTTCTATTACGAGCGCGTTAAGGAAAAGGTACTTATTATTAAGGTTAGACTTAAAGGCTAATAAAAGCTTCTTACTAAAGAAAATATCGTTCGGTATCTAACTTCTTATAGGATAAGTACTTAATCCTGCGATATAGTCGCTCTTAGCTTAGCGGATACTTAAGGGATTTCCGTTTAAATAGGTAGGAATTGCTACTATTTACTACGCCTTATAGTATAAGGATAAGGGGATAAGGCGCGGACTAATTACCGCCGGTTAAAGCCGGTACTACGGACTAATTACCGCCGGTTAAAGCTAGTACTACGGACTAATTACCGCTAATCGGGGCCGGTATTATAGACTAATTACCGCTAGTCGGGCCGGTATAACGGACTAATTACCGCACGTAAACGTATATAGGGGTTTAAAAATAGTAAAAAGCTTATATATTTCTTAAAGGCATAGCTAGCTACTTTATACTTAGTTTTCTAAGCTAATTTTAAGGATCTTTAACTATACTATTCGTAGTACGTAAAGTAAACCGTAGATATCCTTATAGAATCGCTTAATAAACTAAGTATAAGCCCGGTTAGAAATACTATAGACTATAGTTAGGGAAATCCTTTAAATATCCTTAGATATCCCTTAAAAATTGCGGTAAGGTTTATCCTATATCTTTTAAGGTGCTTCTATAGTTAAAAACGGGTCGAACTATAGTTAAGATATCCCGCGGAAATCCTTAGAAATCCCCTTAAGATACCGGCGGAATCCGCCCGCTAGTTTCTACGGTATCTCTTATAGTTAGATACGTCGTAAACTATAGTTAGGTAGGCTCCTAACTATCCGTAGTTATATCCCGGAAACCTTAGCGGGGTCCGACCGGTAATATTCGTCGTATTTCCTCGGGCGAGCCTTCGTAGTGCGTGCTTTAGGCGTTCCCGTCGCGGGGTTCCGTAGGGCTTCCTTAAGAGTAAAGTAAGGAGTCCGGGCGTAGCTGTTTAGATTCCGTAATAAATACGCGGCGGCTTATATTAATAATATTATTATTTACTTTAATATAGCTAAAAAATACCTTTAATATTTAAAGCCTGTATTCCGCGCTTTTTATAACTATAATATTACCTTATTTAAACTAAGGTCCTTCTTAGTATACTTATTTATATAGCTCCTTAGATTTAAACTAAACGCTATTAGCTTAATAAATACTAATAAATATATATAAGCTTTAAAGGATATCGCGTTTTTAAAGACCCTTTAATAGCTTAAAAAATAGATTAGCCTTATTAAGTAGCTACGCTATATAGTCTTATATTTTGCTAAGGAAGTTAATATTTTATAAAAATTAAAGATAGAGCTACTTTAATTTAGACGGGAAGAAGGAGTCCTTTTAAGGGGCTAAGGATAGGCTTAATATACCGTAAAAGCCGCATTTTAGCTTACTTTAAAAAGAGAAAAGGCCTTTAAGAATTTAACTAAGAAACTTATAAAGCTTTAAACGATTTATTACTTCGACCCCGCTTAATAACTATTTATCTAAATTAATATATCCTAAGAATATAAAATAGCGGCTATAGCTTTTTACTTAAAAGAAAGTATAAAGAAAATTAAAAGACGCTACTAGCCCGGACTAAGGTTAAGCTTATCGTTTACTTAAGCCGCGCCCTTTAAAGCGGAGAGCTTTAATATTAGCTTATAAAAATTAAAGTAGCTAGTTTAGTATAAGCAGTCGATAAGTTATGCACTATAATACTATCTATAAAAACTCTATAAGTAATTGTCTTTACTAATTATATAAGCACTTATAAAATTATATACTAAAAATCCCTATTTTTAACTAATATAAAATCTAATAATAAGCTAGTCCTCGCGTTTTAATACCTAAGCTAATTCCCGCTTAAAGTATACTATATTTTAAGCATTAAAAACGTTATATTAAATGCTTCTTTATATTTACCGCACTAAGATAATAAGTAAGTATCCTTAAACTAAAAAGAGGAATTAAAATATATTTAAGAAGATAAAGTAAAAGACCGCATATTCCTTTACGGGGAAGTATAATTAAATTGCCGCTCCGCTAAAAATTAATAAACGGATATATAGAAGATATATTATAAGTAAAGATCTTAGCATAGCTTAGCGATAAGAATAGTATCTTTAAACTCTTATTCTTTTAATTATAAAGGTTACTATACTTTATAAAGAACGATAAACGCTAAAGACTATATATCCTTAAGACTTATATTAAGAAGATCGTTAAAGACGCTTATACTAAATATTTTTATACCGGCTATACCTATATATAATAATATCTATTTAAGAGCTTCTTAATCTTTTAGCTTAGTAGATATATAAATAAGGTTATAAATAGCTATAACGCTTATTATTATAACTAAACTAATAAAAGTAAGACGTTAAAGTAGCTTATCTTAATTTAAAGCCCGCCGGTTTTATATTATATAATAGCGATAATCTTTACTAGTAATTTCTTAGTAGTCTAAGCCGAATAATCCTTATAAAAAGATCTTATAAAGAACTTCTTTAATACTTTATTAACTATAACTAATAAATCTTAAAAAATATATCTCCTTATCTTAAGTAATAACTAGTTTATAGCAAAAGACTAAGTAAAAGCGTTATATATAAAGCTACTTAGCGCTAATTTAGGGATTTTAAAGAGGAGAATCTTTAACTAAAACGTAAAGTTTACTTTAATATTTTAGCGGACCTTATAGTAAGCTTTTAAATTAAAGCTTTTTATATTTACCGCTTAGTACCTTAAAACTAACGGCTTATTAAAAAGGCGAAATTAAACTATAAAAATCGCGCTATAATTCTTTACCGCTAATTTCCCGGACTTATATTAAACCGATATACTAATCGCCTTTTAGTTTAGCTTTAATAATTCCTTCTCTTTAGTAATTTATATAGCTTTTAATAAGCTTATTATTAAGATTAAAATAGATAATAACTTTTAGTTTTTTAAGAACTACTTATACTTATAAAACTAAGAGGTTTTATAATAAAAATCTAAGTTAGTTATCGCTTATACTTAGGCCG
Source organism: Ophiocordyceps robertsii (assembly GCA_027405785.1). Taxonomy (NCBI): domain Eukaryota; kingdom Fungi; phylum Ascomycota; class Sordariomycetes; order Hypocreales; family Ophiocordycipitaceae; genus Ophiocordyceps; species Ophiocordyceps robertsii. The sequence goes on from JAPEBW010002282.1 coordinate 9,856, forward strand.
ATATAAAAGATAGATATAATAAGAAATACTGCCCGCTAAAATTTAAGCCTAGTAATTAAGTCTAGCTATAGCTTAATAAGGGTTACTATATTATAAATAGTAAACCGGTAACGCTTTAAAAAAGAAATACTAAGCTATTAAAAGTTATTTTTAAAGTAAGATAGCTTATATACTAATTAAATATAAAAAGGTTTTTTAATATCTCTTTAGTCGTTTTAGTACTATAACTACGCTTAGCGGATAAGCTAGCTATATACTTAACCTTAGGTTAAGAGAAAAAGATATCTTACTTAAATAAGTAAAAAGTAAAATAAATCTTATAAAGCCGTATAATAAAGAAAAGTAGTAGAAAGCTAAGGGAAGAGTTCTTTATAACTTAAAAAGGCTAGCTAAGTAGCTAAAACTTATAGGTAAATAAAAAAGCAGTCTTTTTACTAAAAATCGTAAAAGCCTTTAAAAAAGCATAAAGAAGTTAGCTACTTAAGTAGTTTAGATAAAAGTATAACGCGCGGCCTTTATAACTTAATACGAAACTCTTTAACTAAAGGAATTAAGCGGTAAAGCCTAAGTATAAGACTTAAAAGCTATTATAAGTTATAAAAAACTATAACTTACTATATATAAAGTTATTAGTTATTTTAATAATAATATACCGCTATTTACTTTAAGTAATAAGGCCCTTTTAGCCTTAAAGTATCCTTATTTAAATTCTTTTCGCTACTTACCTTCTTTCTTTTCCTTTCTTTTTTTTATAACTATATTTCCCTTTACTACTAGCGATAGTGCTACGCCTTACGGTATAAGGATAGGGGGATAGGGTGCGGACTAATTACCGCTAGTTAAGGCCGGTACTATAAACTAATTACCGCCGGTTAAGGCCGGTACTATAAACTAATTACCGCCGGTTAGGCCGGTATAACGGACTAATTACTATACGTAAATATATATAAGGGTTTAAAAATAATAAAAAGCTTATCTATTCTTAAAGGCATAGCTAGCTACTTTATACTTAGTTCTTTAAGCTAATTTTAAGGATCTTTAACTATACTATCCGTAGTATATAGAATAAACCGTAGATATCCTTATAAAATCGCTTAATAAACTAAGTATAAGCCCGGTTAGAAATACTAAAAACTATAATTAAGGAAATCCCTTAAATATCCTTAGATATCCTTTAGAAATCGCGGTAAGGTTTATCCCGTGTTTTCCGGGGTGCTTTTATAGTTAGAAATAGGTTAAACTATAATTAAGATATCCCGCGGAAATCCCTAAAAATCCTTTAAAGATACTAGCGGAATCCGCTTAATAGTTTTTACGGTATCTCTTATAGTTAAAGATATCGTAAACTATAGTTAAGTAAGCTTTTAACCCTCCGTAGTTATATCCCGGAAACCTTAGCAGGGTCCGACTAGTAATATTCGTTATATCTCCTTAAGCGAGCTTTTATAGTGCGTGCTTTAAGCGTTCTTATCGCGGGGTTTTATAAGGCTTCCTTAAGAGTAAAGTAGGAAGTCTAAGCATAGCCGTTTAGATTTTATAATAACTCCCTTAAGTAAAAAAGAAAAGCTAATATCTTTATCGGTTTAAAGTAAAGATAAAGTAAAGGGGGTACTAAGTAATAGCTTTATAGTAGCGTCTTTATACTATATTAATAGTACGCCGTCCTTATCCTTTTAATAGTTTTTTAGCCTATCCGGCCGATAGTAGCTAAGCAGCTTAAGATAGTTAGTAAGCGGCTTTATCGTAAATCCTTACCTTATATTTAGTTATGCGGCTTTATCCTTATTAAAGCGATTAGTGCGTTTAGCTAGAACTTATAGTAAAGTTTTTCCGACTTTCCTTTAAAGCGTATATTCGGGCCTTTACTAAGTAGTAAGGAGTCTCCACGCCGGGGAATGCTTAAGTTCCCCGGCGGGATATATTACGAGAGACTAGCTTTATTTAAGCCTTACCTTATATTATTATCTTACTTACCTTTCTTACGCTATTTTTTAGTCCTTCGCTAAGTCTCCCGTTTTACTTATTAGCCTTATAGGCCGCTTATAAGCAAGATATTATATCTTACTTATTGCTACTATTATAGTTATCCCCCGCTTTTTATCGCTAGGCTTTTTAACCTATTATCCTTCTTATATAGCGCTATTACTTACGCCTTTCCGCTAACTAACGCACGTCTAGCTACTAAGAAGGTATTAAGGTAAGGGTAGGCCGTCCCGCTAATATTAACGGGTATAGTAAGTATTAAGGTATTAAACGTTTATATTCCCGCTTAAAAGCGGGAAATAAGGTCCTTAATAGCCTTAGTGCTTAACTCCTTACTTTTAAGGTTTTAAATATACTTAATAGTTTTAAAGAACTTTTATATAAAAGGGGCCTTAAGGGTAAGAATATAAAGCACGTAGTCGGTACGGCTAATAAAGCGGATATCGAAGCCTAAGAACTTTATTACTTAGGTTAAAGTTAAGTTACGTTTAGACTCTTCGCGGGCTTATAAGTAGAACTTAGTATAGTTTATAACTAAGCGGAAACTCCCGATTATTATAATCTTATCGCCGGAGTATAGGCCTACGAAGCTAAGTCCGTTAAGGATTATATTAGTTACTATTAGCGGCTTTTATAAGATCGGGCGGCGGAATATATCGCGAGGCTAGTTATCGCTATCTCTTCCGGTTAAGGAGGGATAGCGGATAGACTATAGTAAGGCGCTTATACGCCTCTATATAGCTAGGCTAAGCATAGCGGTAAGCGGGAAAAGCGTTTATTAAGCGGGACTAAACGGGTCCTTAAGGCTTATAGCGGCTATAAGCTAAGAAGGGGATTTTATAGTATAGGCTAAACTATATATAAAGCGAGAAAGGGTTTTAGCCGTAATTACTTAAGACCCCGCTATAAACTTAGCTATAAACTAGTTAAGCTAGGCCTTAAATATATAGTTAAGGATAGCGTAGATATCGTTTTAGTCGTTTAGTTAAAGCGGGTTTCCGCTAGCTACGGCGGCTATTATAGATCTTAAGACTATAGCGAGGTTAGCTAACCTTAAGGCGTTAAGTATTAGCTAGTTATTCTACTAATAAAGATTTCCGGCTACGCCTTAAAAAATATATAGGCGGCGGGGGCTTTTAAATAGTAAGAGCTAAGCGGGAGGTATAGCTAAGTTGCCGCGAAACTAACTATCTAAACCTCGCTACGGTATAAGGCTAAGAGGCGAGTTATTTAAGTTAAGTATTTAAAGAGGGTAGTATAGGCCGTCCCTTATAGTACCGTAGTTTAAGTCGAATTTATCGGCTTAAGCGCGGCTATAAAAAGCGGCGTAGGTTTATATAAAAGCTTAAACTTAAAGGTTTTAACTCTCGCTAAGGGACTTAAGGCTATAAAGGATAGCTGCCTTATTTCTATAAAGCTTAAAAGCTTATTTACTACGCCTTACGGCGTAAGGATAAGGGGATAAGGCGCGGACTAATTACCGCTAGTTAGGGCTAGTATTATAGACTAATTACCGCCGGTTAAGGCTAGTACTATAG
>JAPEBW010002283.1:0-13373 GCA_027405785.1 Ophiocordyceps robertsii
TAAGGGTAAAGCGGAAGGATAATAGTAATCCGAGCTAAGGAGTAAGGGATAAGATAAAGGAAGTAGCGGAGAAAAGGAGGAAAACCGGAAAAAAACGAGAAGAGGTTTTAGGCTATGCTTAGTAAATATTAAGACGATTCTAAACGATAAGTATAAAGAGGATACGCTATAAATACGTATTAAGCATAGATAATAATAAGATAGATAGGGGATACGATAAGATATAATAAGATATAGAGTAAATACGGATAAGATATATAAAGAACTACGACTTAATTAAAGTAAACTACTTACTACTTACTAATACTAATAGATTAACCTTAGATATCGGGGTATATTTAGGCCTAGCGCGCTATAGTAGTAGTATAAGCTAACTTTATATACTATAGCAATCGTTAGTAATATCCCTTTAGCTAGCGTTTATTAAGGATTAAAGAACGTATATATAAGTTAGTGCGGCAATCTTTAAACGTCTTTTAAGACGTATAATCTTAAAGCGCGTTTATAGCGGCGATTATATCGCTAGTATATTAATATCGCGTTAGTATTATATCTTATATAGTCTAAGAATAAGGACGTATAGGCAAATAGCATAATCCGGCGCGGGTATAAGTAAAATAATTATAGGCGCGGGGTAAGGCTTAATTTTAGTAAGCCTTATACTAAGTATCCGCATTAAAAGATACTATATATCCGATATATATAAGGTAGGGGGGGCGCTATATAGTAGTGCTACGTATCGCGCTCCGCTTATTAAGCGACGATAAAGGGCGCGAAGACTAACGTAAAGGCGGCAGCGTATAGTCGCTAGGCATACTAAGAGGCGCTAAACGGGTAAACGCCTACGATATAGCGGGAGATAGGGCTTAGGGGGTTATAATAAATATATTAAGGCGCGGCGCGGCGAAGCTATTATAAGAGGGGGCGCGCGCGTAGGTAGATTAGTAATTAAAAAAAGAAAAGAAAGAAGAGAGGGAGAGGGAGAGAGGAAAGGTATTTATACCTAAAGACCGTAAGCGGTAAGTAAGAAAGATATGCCTTAAGTACTAATATTAGCGGTAAGCGGAGGAGATACGTTATACCGCCTTAGCGCTATTAAGGATAACGTAGCGGCGCGGATAGGCGAGCGTATAACGTATCCAATGCCTTAATATAACGTTATTTAAGGAGGCGTTAGTATATAATTATAAACACAATAAGGATAACTATACTAATTAACGCTAAGTACGGAGCGGGGGGGGGCGGGGCGCTAATATTATATACCTTAGTACGCGACGGCTTAAAAGAGGGATAGTATTACGGGCTATACTATAGGAAGAGCTATAGTTATACTATAGCGAACGACTTAAAGTCGGGCCGATATATAGCTAAAGTTATATAAGACTTTACCCGAACTTAGCTTAAGTTCGACCTAAACTTAACTTAAGTATAGGCTACTTAAGCGACCCTTATAAAGTACGAAGCTACGTAGCTTAAATAAAGATTTCCCCCTTCCCTTTTTAGCTTTAAATAAACAATTATTCGGCTATATGTTACTAAACTAAGTATATATAGGCCCTTAATAGTAACTAATATAATCTTTAATAAGCCTAGCTTTACGGGACTATATTTTAGTAATAAGATTATAATAATAATAAGTTTCCGCCTAGCTATAAACTATGCTAAGTTTTACTTATAAGCTTATAAAAAATTAAAGCACGACTAAACTTTATCTTAAGTAATAAAGTTCTTAAGGTTTAATATCCGCCTTATTAGCTATACTAATTACGCGCTTTAAATTATTACTTTTAAGGCCCTTTTTATAAAGAGGGTCTTTAAGACTATAAAATATATTTTAAATTTTAAAAGGAAGGAGTTAAGCACTAAGGCTATTAAGAACCTTATTACTTACTTTAAAATAAGAATATAAACGTTTAATACCTTAGTGCTAATTATAATTATTATTATTAGTAAAACGACTTAACTTTACCTTAATACCTTCTTAGTAGCTAGACGCGCGTTAATTAGTAAAAAAGTATAAGTAGTAACGCTATATAAAAGGAATAATATATAAAAGAGCCTAGCGATAAAGAGCAGGGGATAGCTATAATAGCAGTAATAAGTAAGATATAATATCTCGCTTATATGCGGCCTATAAAGCTATTAAGTAGTATAAAAAGCTTAGTAAAGGATTAAAAATAGCGTAAAAAGTAAGTAGGATAATAATATAAAATAAGGCCTAAATAAGCTAGTTTTTTTATACCGTATCTTACTATAAAAAAATAAATATCTCTTAGTATAAAAACTTTTTATTATTTAATAAAACGCTTAAAGGTATGCTTAAAAGAGAATCGGAAACCTTATTATTAATTTTAGCTAAATATACTAATCGTCTTAATAAAACAAATATATAGAACTAAATAAGTAAAAAGGATTTATAATAAAGTAACTTACTTATTATTTTAAGCTACTTAACTACTATTAGCTAAATAGGCCGAAAACCCCTTTAAAGGAATAAGAATAATATATAACTAATACGGCGTAAAAACGCTATTATAAAGCTATTACTTAGCGCCCTTTTTACTTTATTTTTACTTTAAACTAATAAAGATATTAGCTTTTCTTTCTTACTTAAATAAGTTTTTATAAAATTTAAATAGCTACGCTTAAACTCCTTACTTTACTTTTAAAAAGCCTTATAAAACCTTATAGCGGGAACGCTTAAAGCACGCGCTATAAAGGCCTACTTAAAAAGATATAATAAATATTACTAGTTAGACCCCGCTTAAGTTTTTAAGATATAACTATAAATACTTAAAAGCCTATTTAACTAAAGTTTATAACGTTTTTAACTATAAAAGATACTATAAAAGCTATTAGATAAATTCCGCTAGTATTTATTAAGGATATTTAAAGATTTTTATAAGATATCTTAATTATAGTTTAGCTTATATTTAAATAAAGAGGCACTTTAAAAGCTATAGAATAGACTTTACCGCGATTTTAAAGAATATTAAAGGATAATTAAAGGATTTCTTAAACTATAGTTTATAGTATTTTTAACTAAGCTTATACTTAGTTTATACTACACCTTATAATATAAAGATAAGGGGATAGGGCGCGGACTAATTACTACTAGTTAAGGCTAGTATTATAAACTAATTACTACTAGTTAAAGCCGGTACTATAAACTAATTACCGCTAATTAAGCCGGTATAATAAACTAATTACTATATATAAACGTATATAAAGGTTAAAAGATAGTAAAAAGCTTATCCCTTCTTTAAGGTATAGCTAGTTACTTTATACTTAGTTTATTAAGCTAATTTTAAAGATCCTTAATTATACTATCTTACTATTTATTGTTAGTACGTAAAGAAACCGTAGATATCCTTATAGAATTACTTATTAAACTAAGTATAAGCTTAGTTAAAAATACTATAAACTATAATTAAGGAAATCCCTTAAATATCCTTAAATATCCCTTAAAAATCGCGGTAAAGTTTATTTTATATCTTTTAAGGTGCTTTTATAATTAAGAACAAGCTAAACTATAATTAAGATATATCGTAAAAATCCTTAAATATTCTTAAAAGATACTAGCGGAATCCGCTTCGTAGTTTTCTAATATCTTTTATAGTTAAAAATATTATTTACTACAATTAAATAAGCTTTTAAGCTTTTATAGTTATATCTTAAAAACCTTAGTAGGGTCTAACTAGTATTATTTATCGTATCTCTTTAAGTAAGCTTTTATAGTATATACTTTAAGCGTGCTTATTATAGGGTTTTATAAGTCTTTTTAAGAGTAAAGTAAGGAGTTTAAGCATAGCTATTTAAATTCGATAATAACTCCTTTAAGTAAGAATAAAAAGCCGATATTCTTATTAGTTTAAAGGAAAAATAAAGTAAAAGGGGCGCTAAGTAATAGCTTTATAGTAGCGACTTTATACTATATTAATAATATATTATCTTTATTCTGTTAATAGTTTTTTCGGCCTATCCGGCTAATAATAATTAAGTAGCTTAAGATAGAAAGTAAGCGGCTTTATTATAAATCCTTATTTCTTATTTAGTTATATGTTTTCGTTTTATTAAAGCGACTTATATATCTAGCTAAAACTAATAATAAGGTTTTTAACTTTCTTTAAAGTATGCGTTTAAGTACTTATTAAGTAATAAAAAGTCTCCGCGCTAAGGGATATTTATTCTTAATAATAAGATACGTTATAAAAAACTAGCTTTATTTAAGCCTTATTTTATATTATTATCTTTCTTACTCTTTATACTATTTTTAATCCTTTATTAAGTTTCTTATACTACTTACTAGCTTTATAAGCCGCTTATAAGTAAGATTATATTTTACTTATTGCTATTATTATAGCTATCCCCCGCTTTTTATTATTAAGCTTTCCGACTTATCGGCTTTTTTTATATAGCGCTATTACCTATACTTTTTACCCGATTTATACGTATTTAGCTATTAAAAGAGTAGTAAAGTAAAAATAGGCTATCCTACTAATATTAATAAGTATAGTTAGTATTAAGGTATTAAACGTTTATATTCTAGCTTAAAAGGGGGTAATAAAGTCCTTAATAGCCTTAATACTTAACTCCTCGCTTTTAAAGTTTTAAATATATTTAATAGTCTTAAAAACCCTCTTTATAAAAAGGGCCTTAAAAGCGAGAATATAAAGCGTATAGTTAATATAGTTTATAAGGCGGATATTAAAACCTAAAAACTTTATTTCTTAAGTTAAAGTTAAGTAGCGTTTAAACTCTTTATAGGCCTATAAGTAAAACTTAGCGTAGTATATAGCTAAGCGGAAACTCTTTATTATTATAATCTTATTATTAAAGTATAGGCATATAAAGCTAGGCTTATTAAGGATTATATTTATTATTATTAATAGCTTTTATAAGATTAAGCGGTAAAATATATTGCGAGGCTAGTTATCGCTATCTCTTTTAGTTAAGGAAAGACGGCGGATAGATTATAATAAAGTGCTTATATGCCTTTATATCGCTAGGCTAAGTATAGTAATAAGGGGAAAAAGCGTTTTTTAAGTAAGACTAAATAAGTCCTTAAGGCTTATAGCGGCTATAAGCTAAGAAGGGGATTTTATAGCGCGGGCTAGACTATATATAAAGCGGGATAAGGTTTTCGCTATAATAGCTTAAGATATTACTATAAACCTAGCTATAAACTAGTTAAGCTAAAGCTTAAATATATAGTTAAGAATAATATAAATATTATTTTAGTTATTTAGCTAAAGCGGGTTTTTATTAGCTATAATAGCTACTATAAATCTTAAGATTATAGTAAGGTTAGCTAACTTAAAGGCGTTAAGTATTAGCTAGTTATTCTACTAATAAAGATTTCTAGCTACGCCTTAAAAATATATTTAAGCGGTAAGGGCTTTTAAATAATAAGAGCTAAGTAAGAAGTATAGCTAAGTTATAGCAAAACCGGCCGTTTAAACTACGCTATAGTATAAAATTAAAAGGCGAGTTATTTAAGTTAAGTATTTAAAAAGGGTAGTATAAGCTATTTTTTTTAGTACTATAATTTAATTTTAATCTATCGGCTTAAGCGCGGCTATAAAAAGTAGTATAAGTTTATATAAAGGCTTAAACCTAAAGGTTTTAACTTTTATTAAGGGACTTAAAGCTAAAAAGAATAGCCGCTTTATTTCTATAAAGCTTAAGCGCTTATTTATATCCTTTATATTTTAAATATAAAGGCTTATAAAAAGGTAAGCTAAAAAAAGAGTTATAAAATAAATAGTCTTAGCTATAAGAGATATTAAACGATAAAAGGACTTAAAATAAGAGTATAAGGATTATAAGCTTAAGGTAAAGAAAGTTATGCGTATAGGAATAAGTAAGGTATAGTAAGCTAAAGCTAGCGGTATAAGGAAATATAGTTATAAAGGGAAAGGAGGAAAAGGAAAAGGGCAGGCGTAAAGAGAATTTAAATAAGTATACTATAAGGCTAAGAGGGCTTTATTACTTAAAGTAAACGGCGGTATTTTATTTTTAAAATAACTAATTACTTTAAGCGCAGTAAGTTATAGTTTCTTATAACTTATAATAGCTTTTAAGTTTAATATTTAGACTTTACCGCTTAATTCTCTTAGTTAAAGAGTTTTATATTAAGTTATAAAGGCCGTATATTATACTTTTATTTAAACTACTTAAGTAGCTAACTCCTTTTATACTTTTTTAAAGGCTTTTACGATCTTTAATAAAAAGACTGCTTTTTCGTTTACTTACAAGTTATAGCTACTTAGCTAGCCTTTTTAAGCTATAAGAAACTCCTTTTTTAGTTTTACGCTAATTTGTTTTATTATATAGCTTTATAGGATTTATTTTACTTCTTACTTATTTAAGTAAAGTATTCTTTTATCTTAAACTAAGCTTAAGTATATAGCTAGCTTATCTATTAAGGGTAGTTATACTATTAAACCGATTAAATAGATATTTAAGAACTTTTTTATATTTAATTAATATATAAGCTATCTTACTTTAATAATAACTTTAAACGGCTTAGTACGTCTTTTTTAAAGTTTTACCGGTTTACTATCCGCGATATAATAACCTTTATTAAGCTATAGCTAAACTTTATCGCTAGGCTTTAATTCTAATAAGCAGTATATCTTATTAAATCTATTCTTTATAGCGGCTTAAGTATAAGTAATAGCTAACTTAGCTTTTTTTTATAAAACCTTTAAGTTTTATAAGTATAAGTAGTTATTAAAAAACTAAAGGCTATTCTTTATTTTTATTTTTATAATAAGCTTATTAAGAGCTATATAAATTACTAAGAAAAAGGAATTATTAAAGCTAAACTAAAAAGCGACTAGTATATTAGTTTAGTATAAGTCCGTAAAATTAATAGTAAAGAATCGTAGCGCGACTTTTTTCCTTTAGTTTTAGCTTTTTAATAAGCCGTTAGTTTAAGGGTACTAAGCGGTAAATATAAAAGGCTTTAATTTAAAAGCGTATTATAAAGTCCGCTAAAATATTAAAGTAAACCTTATATCTTAGTTAAAGATTATCCCCTTTAAAATCCTTTAATTAGCATAAAGTAACTGAATATATAATAGTTATACTTAATCTTTTATTATAAACTAGTTATTACTTAAGATAAGGAGATATATCTTAAAAAGTTTATTAATTATAATTAGTAAGATATTAAAAAGGTATTTTATAAGATCTTTTTATAAGGATTATTAAGCTTAAACTACTAAAAGCCCGGTAATAAAGTTTACTACTATTATATAGTATAAAACTAATATACTTTAAATTAAGATAATCTACCGTAGCGTCTTACCTTAATTAGTTTAGTTATATAAATAAGCGTTATAGCTATTTACGACTCTATTTACGTATTTACTAAGCTATAAGATAGAGAAGCTTTAAAACAAATCTTATTAAATATAAGTATAGCCGACATAAAAATATTTAGTATAAGCGTTTTTAACGATCTCCTTAATATAAGTCTTAAAGATATATAATCTCTAGCGTTTATTCTTCTTTATAAAGTATAGCAACCCTTATAATTAAAAAAATAGGAGTTTAAGGATACTATCTTTATCGCTAAGCTATATAATAATCTTTACTTACTATATATCCTCCGTATATCTATTAATTATTTTTTAGTAAAGCGGTAATTCGATTAATACTTTTATATAAAGGAATACGCGGTTTATTATCTTATTTTCTTAAATATATTTTAATTCTCCTTTTTAGTTTTAAGATACTAGCTAATCGTTTTAGCATAGTAAATATAAGAAAGTGTTTAATATAACGTTTTTAATGCTTATAAATATAGTATACCTTAAGCGGGAATTAGCTTAAGTATTTAGAAGCGAGGACTAGCTTTTTATTAGATTTTATATTAATAAAGAATAAGGACTTTTAATATATAATTTTATTAGTGCTTATATAGTAAATAAAAATAACTACTTATAGCGTTCTTATAGATAGTATTATAGTATATAACTTATAGACTGCTTATATTAAACTAGCTACCTTAGGCTTTATAGGCTAATATTAAAGCTCTTTGCTTTAAAAGGCGCGGCTTATATAAACAATAACTTAAACTTTAGCCCGGGCTAGTAGCGTCTTTTTATCTTATTTTATGCTTTCTTTTAAGTAAAACGCTATAGCCGCTACTTTATATTTTTTAGATATATCAATCTAAATAAATAGTTATTAAGCGGGGTTAAAGTAGTAAATTATTTAAGGCTTAGTAAGTCTTTTAGTTAGATTTATAAAGGCCTCTTTTTTTTAAGTAAGCTAAAAAACAGCTTTTATAGTATATCGTGCTTATTCTTAGCCCGTGAAAAAGACTCCTTTTTATCTTACTTAAAGTAGCTCCGTTTTTCGTTTTTATAAGACGTTAACTTCTTTAGCGAAATATAAGACTATATAGCGTAGCTACTTAATAAAGCCGATTTATTTCTTAAGCTATAAAAGGTTCTTTAAGAACGCAATATCCTTTAAGGCTTATATATATTCGTTTATATTTATTAAGCCGATAGCGTTTACCTTAAACTTAAAGAGCTATATAAATAAGTACGCTAAAAAGGACTTTAGTTTAGATAAGGTAATATTATAGTTATTAAAAGTGCGCAATACTACCTTTAAGTATTAAAAGTATTTTTTAGCTATATTAAAGTAAATAATAATATCTTTAATATAAGCCGCTATATATTATTAGTATTTATAAAAGACGTTATTAATAAACCTTTAAACGTATACTAAGAAGTTTTTAAAGCTTATAAACATTATTAGTAATTCTTTTAGCTTATAATAGCTTATAACTATAAACCTTTCTTAGTAGTCTTAATAGACTAAAAACTAATAAAAAAACGATTATATGTTTACTATACTAATAAACTTTTTTTCTTAAAGGCGTTTGATTATATCGCTTTAAAGCGGTATTAAGTAAGCGTTTAAAGTAATAATAGCGTTAATCCTTAATAAGTCTATTACTACTTATCCTTTTTCCTTTTTATTTACTAACTTTTATATTATAAATACCGGCGCTATAAATAAAGTCGGCTTATAAACTCGTTTTAATCGTCTTTATTTAGTTAGCTAGCTAAATATCGTATTTACTGCCTTCTTATCCTTATCGCTTAATAGATATAATCTTAATATAACTTATTAGTATTACTATCTTTTTATTAAGGGAATACGTATATATTTATGTTCGTTTATATATACTACTTCTTTATTCTTTAAAAAGCAAGGAAACGATTAAAGGATATCTTAAACCTTTAATATATATTTTAAGTCCTTAGTAATAATCTAAACGCCTTTATTAGTAGTAAGTTTTAGTACGGCCTTAGTTTGGCCGATTTTAAGCTTATAGTTTACTATTAAATCTTTTTATAAGAAGTCTTTTATAAGGTTTATTTTATCCGGGTTTTCTATAAAGACTTTCGTTAAAGGAGTAGTCGCGTTAACCTTTTTTTATAGCCGGAACTACTTATTAAAGTCTATAATTATCCTTACCTTTTAGCTTTAGCGGAGTATTAATAGTTTTTTAAAATAGTTTATCGCTATAAAGCTTTTATAATCTTATATTATCGTCTAAGCGAGCTTAAGGTTATTAAGGAAAAATATTATATTATGCCTTAATAGCGGCGCCTAACCCTATATAAGTAAGGCGTAGCTAAAACTAGCTAGATTTGTTATAGTAATTAAGTAAATTACTTATTTATATATTATTAGTCTTAGCCGGACTACTTTAACTTTAGCTTTAATCTTTTTATCAGCCCCGATTTATAAGATTAATATAAGTTAATAAGGTCCTTTTAGTAAAAAGCTAAAAATTCTTAGCTAAGCAATATATTAGCCGCTAAGCGTTTTACTATTTAAGCGCTGAGTTTTATCTTTATAATTATAAGGCGACTATTTAGCCTTCTTAGTATATATATAGTAAATTTTACTTATTTAACGGTAGCTATTTTTCGTACTTCTTAAATAAGAATTCGTTAAAAGAAGTTTATAATTACGTTTTAAAAAGTCTTTACTAAGTTAGCTTAAATAAAGCTTTAGTTTACTTTAATATTTATATAGGCTTTAATACTTATCTTAAGCCTTTCCTTTTTATAGACTAGTAAGTATATATAAGTTAATTATAATAGCTTATTAAGGCTTAATAGTTAAATATTAAGAGAATTCTTAACTATTTAAACACTTTATAACTTTAAAATAACTACTTACTTTACTAAGCGACGTTTTTATATAGCAACGTCTTAGCTAAGGTTAAGCGGGTATTTATCTATAATATATTAATATAGCTTATTCTTTAAGGGGAATGCCTTACTATAAAATCTATATACTTTATCGGCCTCTTAAACTAAGTTTATTATAGTATAGATTGCGGTTTCCTTTAAGCTTTTATTAGTATTTATTTAAGCTCTTTTTATATTATACTCTTTATCCTTTAAATAGGTATTAGTCTTTATTATTATACCTTCTTTAATTATAAGGTATATTTAATCTACCTTTAATATTATTAAGTATATAGTTTTAAAGGATCCTTTTCTTTTAAGCTTAAAGACCTTAGCTTATATCCTAAGCTATTTAAACGGGTTTCTCTTTAAACTTAGCGAGCGCTATAAAGCTTATAGTATATCCGTCTTTACTAAGCGGTCTAAGAATATAACCTACGGTCTTAGTAAGCCCTTTATAGATAGCTAAGGTATCCTAAACTATTCTTTAAGTATCTACGGGGTATAGCTAGTTAATCCTCGCCTTTTTATAAGTAAAACTTGTTTTTTTATATTAATTAGTACTTTTAAGATCTTTAAGTATATTTAACTTATAGATAAAAAAGAATTTCCTTATATTCGTTAATCTATTTATTAATATCTTTATTTCTTACTAAACGTTATAAAGATTTTTATAAATAGATATTTAGCTTTTAGTAAATTATTATAGTTAAGTAGTTTAAATAATAAAGCGCGGCCTTAGCTTTAAATTATAAGCACGATATTTAAGACTTAAAGTCGGACTTTATTACTATATCTTTAATTATAAAGTACTTTTTATTAAGTGCTTATATTAGTATATTTAAACGGATTTTAAACTATTTTTATAAGGCGGGGATTTATCGGCTTAATTTAATACTAAGCTTATTAAGCTTTTCTTATTATAGTTTTAAGAGGTGTTCGGAATACTAATTTACCGCACCTCCTTAAAAAAAAGAGGGCAATTAAATATCTAATTTATCTATATAAGCCTTGCTTTTATTCGTATTTTAGCGGATAAAGTTAATAAAACGGTTTACTTCTAAAAATATATTAGCTTTATTATCTTCTTAAACTTTATTAAAAGATACTTTTAGCGGTTTTAATTAGTTAAATCTCCTTATATCCTTAGCTTATAATTAAGGTTTTTTTAAAGCTTAGTAAGCGCGTTTTCTTTTTTTAATACTTAAAAAGGATTAAGGAATTATTTATTTAATATTACTATTATTCTTACTTAAAGGCTTAAAGCTATACTTAATCTTAATATCTACGCGCTTAGTATAAATAGGTTGAGCCTACTAAAAATATTACTTATTACGTCTTTATTACTTATTATTAAGGTCTTAGTTTTAATACTTTCGCTAAGCGCTTAACCTTTTACTTTATACGCGTTTTAAAATTTAGTACGCTATAAGGCCTTAAGTATAAGAGGCTTATTTTTATTAATTAAGAGTCCCGAAAATACTTTAATTAGCGCGGCTATAGTAAATAAGGCTAAAAAGTAATACTAAATTAAGAAACTGCTAAGAATTATTTAAGGCAGATTTCTAGTTAAGGCTTATAAACTTAACTTTATAAATAGTATATAGTAAAAATATTTACTAAGCTTATCGTTTTAAGGAAAAAGTAGCTTTATTATAAGCTTAATCTAAAAGGTATTAAGCGGGTAAGGAGCTAAAGGGTTTTAAAGTTAGCTTATCTTTACTTTTTTTATTTAAAGGATAATTAATTAATTTAAGTATAAGGGAGTAAAATATACTCTCCCGCAGCCTATAGGCTAAATACAGCATAAATAACACATAATATAAATACGCTAAAATATACATTATATCCGCTATACAATTCTATATACTATACATATTTCCTTGCATTATTCCACCTATATATAAGCAAGAATTAAGCAGATTAAGAAGAGGTGTATATAGGGACTATATGCATAATCCGTGCTAAGTCGCTACGCCACCTCGTATTCCTTGCGGGATTAATCCCTAGGCTTATAAATACAATATTAACCTAATAACAGCTATTAGCCTACTATATATAACTACGCTAGATAGGGGGCTCTTTTCTAAATCACTTAAGTCACTTATAGCTTAGGAATTGTCTATATAAGGAAGCCTTAGTCCCCCCTTTACCTTAGATAGATTATTAGCCTTATATATATATATCTTACCTATTTGTTTATCTTTTCGCATACTCTTTATATCTCTATAATCCCCTTACTCGTAGCTATAAGCCTGCTCTTTTCTATACCTATTTGCTCCTTAATTAGTTATAAGCCCGGCTTCCCTTTAAGCCGGACTTACCCCTAACCCCTGCCGACGCTTTTCCGACTTTTACGTGATCGGCAAAATCTAGCAAAATTCTTTCCTACCTTCTACGTAGTCGCGCTTACTAAGCGTAATTTCTCCGGAACTCTCCCGATATCTTATCGGACTCGGTTCTTTGTTTTTCCCCTCTCCTCCTCCTTCTTATACCTTATGTCTTTATAACTATATCTTTAGGACTATATTAAACGCAAAAACCTCACAAAAATCTTTCCCTTTATAACGACGAACGCACTTCCTAATAAGATTTTCCCTATATTTTTCAAACCCCTCCTATTATATTCTTTTACTAATATTCTTTCGATTAATATTCCTTACCTCCTCTCTTTTGAATTAACTTTTATACCGAAATACCTCTCGAAAGAATCTATAAAAAATATAGCTACTACGAACGGCTACTAATTTAGCAAGCTAAAAGGCTCTTCGAATTATTCCTCTTAGTTACTCCGAATAGAATCCGTTTTTATCTAAGAGAAAGCCGCCGGAGCCGTCTCTTAAGATCTATATGCTAAATTAGCGGAAATCCTTGCCCTTATACGTCTTATAGTTAAGGATAGTCCTCTCTCTTAAATAAAACACTATACGACTATAAAGTTAGCCTAAGAAGCTTTAAAAACCCTTTATAACTTAGTGAATTTCACCTTAAATTTTCTTCTTATAAAAGAACTATTTAATATAACCCTCGAAACCTATACTTCGATCGAGATATATCTAAATAAGATAAAAGAGCTTTTTGATAAGCTAAATATACGAGAAATTAAATTCCTTAAGGTAGTGATTATTACTTAGATTTTAA
>JAPEBW010002284.1:0-13357 GCA_027405785.1 Ophiocordyceps robertsii
ACTAAGAAAATAGTTATAACGGATTTTTATTCGCACCTATTATACGGACATTAAGGTATTATAAAAACCTATAATAGAATTAAAAACTATTATAATACCTATAACCTCTATAAGAAAATCTAAGAAGTTATTAAGTTATGCGAAGTATAGAATAAAAGCAAGGCTATATAATATAAGCCTTATAGTAACTTAATTTCTTTAAAAGTTCCTTTAAGACCTTAAAACTTTATAGCTTTAAACTTTATTACTAAATTACCGAAGTCTATAAATCCTACGACTAGTATAGAATATGATTTTATTTTAGTTATAGTTAATCGTCTTACGAAGTATAGCTATTTTCTTTTAATATATAAAGCTATAGACGTAAAAAAGTTATCTTATACTTTTATAAGATATATTATAGCTAATCGAGGACTTTTAAGTTTGATTATTTTAAATAAGGATCGGAAATCTATTTCGAATTTTTAGTAAGGCTTAACGCGAGCCTTAAGTATAAAGCATAAATTATCTACTGCTTTTTACTTTATTATAGACGGAATAATAAAACGATTAAATCAAACACTTAAGCAATATCTTAAAAGCTACGTAAATTATTAGTAGGATAATTAGCTTTTTAAATTGCTTATAGCATAGTTAGCGTATAATACCTCTTATTCTAAGCCTATTAAGAATACTTTAGTATTCGCGAATTATAGCTTTATACTTAAAGCTTATAGGTCTTCTTTACTTAAAGAAGTTATAGCCGAAAAAGCTATATTAAACTTTAAGCAGTTAATAAGCTTATACGGATTTATAAAATTAGAATTAAAATATATTACTAAGAAGATATTATATTATTACGATAAGAGATAGTCTTTAAAACCTTCTTTATCTAAAGGCAATAAAGTATATCTTTTAACGAGGAATCTTAAAACTAATAAACTTAATAAGTCTTTAGATTATAAAAGGATAGGACCTTTTAAAGTTATAAAGAAAATAGGAAAGGTTAATTATAAGTTAAAACTTCTAACTAGTTTACTTATACACCCTATTTTTTATATATCTTTATTAAAGCCGACTTTACGAAATGCTAAGGTAATAAGAGAGCTAGACTTAAAAAAAGTCGAAAAGAGCGAATATATAGTAAAAGCTATACTCGCTAAGAAAATAGAAAATTAAGAACACTTTTATTTAGTAAAGTAAAAGGACTATCTTAGTTTAGATAATACTTAAGAACCTATAAAGCACTTAAGAAATGCTTTAAGAAAAGTTAAGAATTTTAATTAATAAAACCCTTAAAAGGAAGTATTAGCTTCTTTAAGCTAGGATTTCTTACTGTTTTAAATAAATAAAAGTAAAAGGAAATCTAAATAAGATTTTTCTTTAAGAAAGATCTATAAAGATAGAAAGATTAGGAATTTCTTTTAAGAACTCCTTAAGTTACTCTTTTTAAAGTGGGATTTCTTTAAATATTTAAATAGTTTCTTAAAGGTTAAGAATAACCTAAGAGAAAAGAACGTTTATCTTTTTAGGTTTAAAAAGACCTTAAAGAGGGGAATATATAACGGAAACCTTATTTTATTAGTAATCCTAAGTATTAAGAAGTACTAATATTTAGTAAAGTAGATACCGCTAGATATAAAGGAGTAATTAGTAAAGTAAATACTGCTAGTTACGAGTTATAACTATTAACGTAAATACTAGTAGTTATAAAAAAAGACGATATAGCTTAATAGTTAAAGACGGCTAGTATTAACTATAAGCGGTATAAGCTAAATATACTTATATTCGGCTTAGGTTAGCTTTAGCTAGTAATAGGATTTATATTAAAGAGATCGACTAATACCTTATATAATTAACCGATGCCTTATATAAAGCTAAGGTAAGAGGCCTCCCTTTAAAAGAGAATAGAATCTCGTTAAAGGTTTTAAGATAAGAATATTTAGTCTTATAGGCTAGTTATAAGTAATAAAGCGTATATTACTTATAACTAGTAATAAAGATAGCGTAAGCTATTTTTATTATCTTAAGAAGTAGTTTAATAACCTTATAAGTTATACGAGGTATAAGTTATAGATTAGCATGTAAAAGTATGTAAAAGTATATAAAAGGAAAGCCTTTTAATAGCCTTAGAAAAGTATAAAAGGAGGTCTTCGCTCTTCTTTCCCTTAACTCCTTTCCTTTCCTTCTTGTTTTTTTATTAGCTAGTTTTAACCTAAGAAATCCGCATAATAAGATACCCTTACCTTATTCGGTTTAATAGTCTGCACTAAGTCTTCTTCCTCCCTTTCCGGCTAGTAAATTTAAATCAGACAAATTATACAAAGCTACTTAGCGTATAAGAAACGCTAAAGGTTTTATAATATTATTAGTCTTCCTTATAAATAGCACCGGCGCTATAGCTAACGAGCTACTTAAGCGGATAAGGTTTGCTTTTAGTAACTTATTTTAAGTCTTCTAGTAAATAAGTAGCTTTTCTTTTAATATATTATATAAGGGCCTTTATAATAGTAGTAGCTTTTTACTGTTCTTATTTAAAGTAAAGGAAACCTTATAGTCTACGCCTAGTTAAAATAAAGGCTACTTAAGCGCCTTTACTAGTATAAAGAGGTTTAAGTAGGCTTATAGTACTTAAGCTAAGATATAGTCTACTAAGTTAATAAGCGCTTTTAGTTAAAAGGCCCTCTTTATATATTTTATTATAATTACCCTTATATTTAGTGCTTTTTGCCGCCTTTAGCTATCCCTTTACGCTTTTTTTATTAATACTCTGCTGCGAAGATTAAGGCGCTTATTAGCTTCGCCTCTTAAATATTCGCGATCTTTATAGCTTTTTTTAACTTTTCAAGGCCGATCTAAATCCTTACTTTCTTATACTAAATCTGTTCCTTCTTAGCATTATAAATTACCTTATTCTTCTTTATATATAGTCTCCTTAAGAATACGTCGTAGCTTAACTTTAGTACTATATAAGTAAACGTTTATTTTAAGTAACTATTAATTTTTTTCTTAAACGCTATAATTCCTTTTATTTAAAGTATTAGTATATCCTTTAAAAAAGGCTATAATAGCCTTTTTGTTTTATTTATAAAGGGTATTTATAGCTTTATTACTACCCCCTTACTTACTATAGTATAGTAGTTATAGCCTATATTTATAAGTATATTAAGCCCCTTCTTTTTATTAATACTAACTTTAAGTAGTACTAAGTTTAGTATAAAGTGCTTTTTTATTAACCTTTAAGCTATTAACTATTTCTCTTTTTCCCTTAAAGCTTAACTTTACGCTAAGGTTCTTTTTTTCTTAAATTAAAATTTACTTTAATTACTTCCTTAGCGGTAGCTATAGTGCTACGGAGAAACAGTGCGATAATACCGCACTGCTAAAAGGTCTCGCCCCGGCCTTAGTTCGGGGTCGGGACGCTAATTATCGTCTATATACTTATATCTTATATACTAACATACGAGTAGCCGGAGCCCTTATATCTTACGTTCTATAACAATTGCCGCCTTAAAAGGAAAGACGATAACGTCCTCGTTGTCTATAAGACGGGACCTCCCCGGTTTATTAAGCCGGTGGCTAAAAGCTACGCACGCTTATATTATCACGCGCGCCCGGGGGGAGCCTTATTTCCGTACGGACTTATAGGTCTACTTTCTCGCGCGGGGATCGAACCTACGCTAAAGGAATTGCTACTATTTGCTACGGAGAAATAGTGTAATAATACCGCACTGCTAAAAGGTCTCGCCCCGGCCCTAGTTAAGGGTCGGGACGTTAATTATTGTCTATATGCTTATATCTTATATACCGATATACGAGTGGCCGGAGCGCTTGTATCTTACGTTCCGTAACACTACTTAATTTATAATAAGAAGTTACTTATAATAATAAAATACTTAGACTTTTAAAAGGCAAGATTATATAATATATTAGTATTTATAGTGCTAATAGATTAATAAAACTTAAAGTACTTTATAATAAAAAGAAAGTTAAATAAAAAGTAAAGTAAATAAGTAATAAAGCTCGCCTTATATAACCTTTTATTAAAGTATTACTTAAAGAGATTAGTAGTAGTACTTAACGCACTATCGCGCTATAATTAAGATAAACCGGAGGGTATATTTAATAAAAAAAAGATAAGATACGTAGTTTAAATAATCTTAAATAGCGCGCGATTAATAAGATATTAAGTCTCTTTAAGCGGTAAGTATATAAACCTCCTGCAATAATTAGTATAAAAAAAGCGTATAAGCGCGATAATATAAGTAAAGAAGAAAAATATAAGGTTAATCGCTTATATAAGTAAGGCAGATAACTTTATACCTTAAGCTTAAAGTAAGGTAAATAAAAGCAGAGTTTAGTTAAAACTTAACTTAAACTTAAGCTAAGATATACTTTAAGAATAAGTTTAACTAGCCTATATATCTTATAAGTAAGAAATATAAAAGCGATAAATAGTAATACTATAAAAAGATAAAGAGTATTAAGTAGTATTTTAAGTAATATAAAATCGCGATTAATTACATACTTTAAAATAATAATTAAAAGTTTAAGTAAGTAAGTAGATAATTAATATAAAAAGGCGGTTTTACTTTAAGAACTACTTAAAAAGATTAAGTAAGGCTTAGTTATTATAAAACGTAAGATATAAGCGTTCCGGCTACTTATATATTAGTATATAAAATATAAGTATATAAACGAAAATTAGCGTCCTAACTTTTAACTAAGGCCGGGGCGAGACTTTATAGCAGTATAGTATTATTATACTTTATTTTTATAGTAAATAGTAGCAATTCCTTTAGCGTAAGTTTAATCTTTATACGAAAAAATAAACCTATAAGTCTATATAGAAATAAGGCCTCCTTTAAGCTCGTATAATAATATAAGCGTGCGTAGCTTCTAGCTTCTAGCTTAATAAACTAAGAGGTCTTGTCTTATAAATAACGAGGATATTATCGTTTTCCCTTTAAAAGCAGCAATTATTATAGAATATAAAATATAAGCGTTCCGGCTATTTATATATTAGTATATAAGATATAAGTATATAGACGATAATTAGCGTCTTAACCTTAAACTAAGGCCGGGGCGAGACCTTTTAGTAGTATAGTATTATTATACTGTTTTTTTTATAGTATTAGCACTTTAAGAAGGCGGAGGATAAAAAGCTAAATAAACTTTAAGTATTAATCGCTTAGCGAATATATAACTTAATAGCGGCGGGATACTTAAAGTATAAAGAGATACTTATAATATTAGCTTAAAGGTTCTTTTAGCCGGGCTAATTATTAATAGTACGTTAGCTTATCGCGAGCTATAAACTATATAGTAAAAGCTATATATAAAGGTAACTTCGAAAAGAGCTCTTCTAGCTATTACTGCCTCTTATATAGCTATTTTATATACTTAATAATAGACTTTATAGTTAAGCTGCTTTTAATAAGAATACAAGGCTTAAAGAACCTTTAAGTAATAATAGATAAATTAATAAAAGCGATAACGCTTAAGGCAATATTAATAATAAGAGTAGTAATATATATTATTAAGTTCTTATAATCTTACCTCCGCTTTTATAGAATACTAAAGTTTATTATCTTAAACTAAAAGACGAACTAAATAAGGAAATTTTACTAAGAGTTTTATTAATAAACTAAGGTTTAAAGGAAATTAAGTTTAGCTTATTACCTATAAATTAATAAAGCAATAAAGCGCGAAAACTTAGAAGTATAAGCTTACTTTTATCTATACGTTTACTAAAAGTAAGATAGCTAAGGGGTATAGTTACTTTACGCTAAAGCGGTACTAAATAACTAAGTAGTATTTATAATAAGTATAAGCCCTTTTTTTATAATATATAAGTACGATATAAAGCTGATTTAAATCGTATAAAAAGAAGGACCGCTTATATTAAACGTAAAAAGCGTATAAGACCTTATATAAAAGATAAAAAAAGTTATTAACTTTCTTTAAACGGCGATCGCCGCGTAATAAGTAAAATAAAAAAAGATAGTAAACCGGTTATACGCGCCGGTAAAAAAACTTTAAGTAAGCAATATCGTATAGTTAGAAATAAAGAAGAATATTATAAATAAGCCTTACTAAAAGCTTAATTAACTATACTAAAAGTATATTATAATAAAAGTAGTTAGCATATCTATAATAAATTTTAATATATTAAAAAGGGTATATAAAAGACTATATATAAAGTTCTTTTACTACGCGGCAAATAACCTTTTACTTAGTAAGGTAGTAAATAATTAGTATTTACTATTAGTAATTTAAGAAAATAATAAACTAAAGTACGTGATAAAAAAGATTTAGTAAGCTTAGTAAAGGCGGATTAAAAAGAGGAGGTAATATTAAGTCTTTATAAAGTAGTATAAGTATGCTAACTTAACTTAGTAGCTAATTAGTAACTTTTAAAATATAATTATATTAAAAAGGTTTAAAAGATAGTATAATAACATAATAAAGAATAATAAGGGTAAGGCGAAGGAATAATAATAAATAGAGCTAAGGAGTTAAATAAAAAGATAAAAAAGATAGCGGGGAAAAATAAGAAAAGTAAGAAAAATTAAAAGGAGTTTCGGGCTATATTTAGCGGACATTAAAAGAGTTTTAAACGATAAGTATAATAAAAATATACTATAAATATATACCAAGTATAAATAATATTAAGATAAAAGTAAGATATAATAAAATATAATAAGATAAAAAGTAATTATAAATAAAACGTATAAAAAACTATAACTTAATTTAAGTAAGCTACTTACTATTAGTTAATATTAGTAGATTAACTTTAAACATTAAACCGTATTTAAGCTAAGCGCGCTATAATAGCGATAAAGGCTAACTCCGTATACTATTATAATTATTAGTAATATCTTATTACTTAGTATTTATTTAGGATTAAAATATATATATATAAGTTAGTGCGGTAGTTTTTAAACGTTCTTAAAAACATATAGTCTTAAAGCGCGTTTATAGCGGCGATTATAATATTAGTATATTAATATCGCGTTAGTATTATATTATATATAGTTTAAAGATAAAGATATATAAGTAAATAGCGTAAACTAGCATAAGTATAAGTAAAATAGTTATAAGCTTAAAGTTAAGCTTAATTTTAATAAGCTTTATATTAAGTATTTACGTTAAAAAACACTATATATCTAATATATATAAAGTAAGGGGGGCACTATATAATAGTACTACGTATTACGCTTTACTTACTTAATAATAATAGTAAGTATAAAAACTAATATTAAGGCGATAGCATATAATTACTAAGTATATTATTATTATTATTATTATTAAGTTTATATTAAGGACTTAATTTAGGTTTTTAGAAATTCGATATTTATAAATAGGAGGGAAAAACTAAAGTGCTTAAGGTAAAACCTCCTCTTATTCGCGCTTAGTCCGCCTCGTATAAGGTCTTATAACTTTATATAAGGAAAAAAGGAGTGCGTCTTCCGCCGCGAGTATATCCCGCTTACTAAGCAGTTCGACGCGGCCTAGTAAGGCTAAGGCCGCCTTTAACCTAAGCGGCTTATAGTCCGGAGTATCGCGCTTTAGGCCTAGGGTATAGGCAGTAAACCCTCTCTTATCCCCCTTATCCACCCTCTTAATATAAGGGCGGGAGGGGTAAACGGGATTTTAACCCGCGCCCCTCCCGCGGGTAGCGCGACCTTAAATAGTAAGTTTATAGCGGTCCCCGCTAATAGGAATTCGGCGCCCCGCTATGCGCGTATATTCTTAATTAAGACCGTTATTTATTCGCGCCGCTTAGTTACTAATCTCGCGCTTAGCTTTAAAGATAAAGCCTCCCGCGCACCGCGTATATATACTCGCACTCCTCCTTCTTTTACTATAAACGCGCTTATCTTTTTTATAAGCCTATTGCCTTCTTACCGCCCCGCCCCCTTTATATAGCTATCGTTCCGCTATTATTACTTTTATTTTCTTAATCGCTATTATACTAAAGAAGAAAGTTACTTTTTTTAACCTTAATATAGGTTTACTTCTTAAGCTACTAAGTAAAGATACTAAGGATAAAAAGGCCCGGGCCTATTATAATACTAATTGTAAAATTCTTTATTATATATATATAGGCCGTCTATTAAGCGATAATATGCTTATAGTTTTTTAGGGCTATTAAAACTAAGCTTATATATATCTAAGTTATATCCGCCGCGTAGATATATATAGTCTATATAGCTAATCCTCTCTTAGCTATTTTTACGAAAGTATATATTATATACTCTTTAAGTAACTATTCTTATTTCCGGGTAAGTAGCTTTATATTAAACCTACTTATATACCTTAGCTAATCTCCTTTATAGCTTACCGCTATAAGCGAAGATATAGCCTATAAGCTTTATGCCGCTTAAAAGGAGTTGTATAAATCTGGCCGGCCTATTAAGCGCTTTATATATATAAAGCTCGCCTCCGCGGTAATAGAGCTTTAGTAGTATACTAGCTTTACTATAGCATAGGCTCTTACGTTTAGTGCTCCTTTTAGTCCGGCTTTCCTTAACAAAAATATTAAGCTACTTACCTCTACCCTTAGCCGCTTCGTTAATAACGCGCGTGCGGCCCGCGAGGCTAATACTAAGCTCGCTAATAAGGTTAACGGCACCGTTATAGTTATTTACTAAACCGTTTATGCTATAGCCCGGAACTTAAAGAGTATAAAGAACGCGCTATCTATAGTAGCTAACTACCTTAGCTTTAGCGGCTATAAGGGCCGGGATATCGCCTTTAAAGGTCTCTTACTTAACTTAAACCTTATACGTGCCCGCGCTGCTCTTATCCCGCTTAAGCCCCTGCCCTTTAAGGTTTTTATTGTTTTAAAGAACTTTAAGGCTAAGGCTAAGGCTAAGAAAAAGGCTTAAGCTAAGGTTCTTACTAAGGCCTATACTTAAGAGCGCGCCGCCCTTACTTATAAGCTTAAGTATTAAGGGGTACTTTAAGGTAAGGGTAAGGGAAAGGCTATTAAGACTAATAAGTCTAACTTAAAGGAGCCCGAGCTTAATATTAGTAATAACGAGCTAAAGGAAGGGAAGGACCGGGACGATAATAATAGCAACGATAACAAGGCCGAGACCGAAACTAAAGTCCTTAAAGATAAGGTTAGCCCCTTACCCGGTTTCGATACTATCTTTATCGTTTCCGACCTTAAGAGCGGTAGCGATAGCGACTATAATAATAACCTTACTTCGCTCCTCGCCTCTCTTACCCTTAGCCTATCTACGGGCTATAACGTTCCCTTAGCTATGCCGAAGCGGGTTTATAGCCTCTTTAAGAGCAATGCCTTTAAGGCTAGCAGCCCCGCGACTAACGCCTTAAAGCGTGCCCGCGCCGCCCTTATTCTTAACCTAGCTAATAAGGAGGGGGATACTAAAGACCTTAGCTTAAACTTTAAGTACCTTTAGTTTTTTACTTATAGTAAGGCTAGGTCTCTCCCTTTTAATTTTCTTACGACGCTTAATACTACTTAGTTAACTAAGTATTATCTAAGTCGCCTTACCTAGCTTAGCCTTATACCGCTTTTAACGCTAATATTAAGATCCTTATAGGCCCCGAAGCTAACGCCTTAGCAAGCTGCTAGTAAGATAACGTCTTTTACTTTTACTCTTACCGCGACCTTAAGTTATTATAAGCGCGGGAGGGAGAGGGCGCCCGTTACTTTAACCTATAGTCGTGGCTAGGCGGGACGTTCTTATAGCACTCCTTAGATAAGGAAGTCCGCCGTTGCTCTTAGTCGCGCTTAACGCGGCGCTAAGCACGATAATAATAAGCTTAGACTTTAGCTAAGGTAAAGGACTAGTATTAAAGGGGGGAACTAAAGGGGGAAGCTAGCTAAGGCACTCGCTTAAGGTAGGTTAAATAAGGGCCTTATAAGCTAAATAAGGGTTTTAAGGAGGGGAAGTTTTCGGCGTTTTAATGCTTTATAGCGTTTTATTATATTAGTAGGTTATTCCCTTAAGCCGAGCTAAGGGGGCGATCTAATTAATATATATCCCCTCTTAACTAAAGTATAGCTAAAGCCGCCGCGTATACTTTATCTTCCTTTTAGTATAGTTATATTACTAGATTAAATTATTATAAGCGCCTTAAGCCTAAAAACTATCTTACTAGCATAGCTACTATCTCTTATTTTTAAAGCTTCGCCTATACCTCGCCCGTATTACGGAGTCGCTATAATAGCGTCCCCCTTACCTTACTAGTAAGCCTATAGCTTATTATCGCATAGTAAATAGTATCCTATTGTTACTTATAGTTATAAAGGGGCGATACTACTTTAAGTACGTTATAGCGGAATAAGAAGTCTTTAAGGCCTATTACTCCGGTTTATATTTAAGTAATTATAAAGCTTAAGTACTTAAGCAGCGCCCTATGCCGGTTAAGCGCTATAGCTTTATTAAACTAAGGCGGTAGGTCTATAAGGTAAAGCGTAGTTTAGCGCTATTTAATAGGTTCCTTCTTTAAGCTTTACCGCTTAGCCTATTTCTTAAAGAGGATTTCCTTTATTCTTTTCTTCTCTTAAAGCTCGCTAGACTTAACTTAAGACTATACCCCCCTTAATACCTCCGCAAGCGGTAGCCTTAAGGGCATAGGCCGCCCTAGCCGTTATTTACGTTACCGGAATAGTCTTACTATTAATACGGACGCGCGTTAGATTTAGTCTAGGATTCCGGAGTCCTTTAGCCTCTTAAGGGTATTAGCTATTCTTTAGTTTAAGTAAAGGTTAATTAGCGGGACCTAGGTTTCGGCTTTAAGCTAGTAGACTAAGGTAGCTTAGTAGGCCCCCGCGACTATTTAAAGGTAGGCGGTTTAATCCTATGCTAACTTCGCGGCTATCCTACGGGGCCTTTTATCCGCCGGGGTTATCTTATAAAACGTAACTATAGCGTATAATATAAAGGACCGGACGACTTTACTATAAACTTCCTAGGCCTTAAGTAGGGTATATCCTTATATAGACGCTACGAGCTTTATAAGGGCTAGGTTCTGCCTTTTTAGCTTAGCGCGTAGCTTATTAAGGTATGCTTTTTACTTAAGCTTATAGTCTACCTATACCCTTAAGAGCTTAGCGTCTTAAACCGGCACTACTATAGCGGCCTTAAGGTAAATAAAGGTTATAATCGCCTTATATCTTTTTATAAAGTAAATAAGCTCGCTCTTTAAAGGTTTAAAGTTTACCGCGAACTCCTTTACTTATATAGCGTATACCTCTTAAGCCGCTTTAAGCCGCGCTATTATTAATCCCTCCTTAAGGCTTACGCTAAGGATATTTATATCGTCGGTAAAACCGATAATATAAACTCCTTTTAGCTTTTTTAATCTTTTATAGAGGGGTATTATATAGTAAAGGAATAAGATTAAGGATAGCGGTAAGCCTTAAGGGACCTTAGTAGTAATTCGGACCGGTATAGCCTTTTTTCTATTAAAATAGAGGGTTAAGTAGCGCTTATTTATAAAGCTATAAGCTAGCCTCGTAAACTACTTAAAGTAGCCCCGAAGGGTAAGTTCCTTTAAGAGTTTCTTATAGTTAACTATATTAAAGGCCCCCTTAATATTAAGTAAAAGGAACAATACGATCCTTTTTCTAGCTTATATTATGTATATTAGTTCCGTTACTTAAAGTATTACCGCTTTTATAGACCTCTCCTTTTTATTCTTAAACTATCCTTTAAGTAAGACCCCGTTCGCTTCCGCCGCGGTTACGAGTCTTTAAGCTAAGATTTACTTTAAGATCTTACTTATTATTAGCAAGAGGGAAATAAGTTTTTACCCCCCGGTAGTGTAGTATACCCCGGGTTTCTTCCTTAGTTTTCTTAGCACTACTATATTCGCAGACCGGAACTAGGTCGGAAAGTATAATATCTCTATATAGGCTGTAAAGATTATCGCTAGTTAGGCTAAGAGCGCTAAGCTATAAAGCTTAAGGAAGCTAAGGGGGACCTTATCCGGGCCTACCGCCTTTTAACTTACTATTTTGCTTATTGCTTAAGATATATCTATAAGGTTAATACGCCGTTTTATAGTAAGCTCCCTCTTAGCCGCGCGCTAAGGAGGTCTTAAAAGCGTTACGGCTTCGGCTAAAAACAAGCGCTCCGCTAAGAGTTAGGCTTTCTCTTTAAAGTCGGGGGTTAGTTAGTGTTCGTAGCCCTTACCGGTTAATAGTAGTAAGTACGCCGGGTTTAAGGGTAGCTTACTACGTAAACGCGCTTATCGTTTAACGTTTTATAGCTTAGTATTATTAGCGCTAATCTCCTTAAGGAAGTCTCTTTAATATTCTTATCTCGCATCGCGCACGGCTTGCTTTTAAGCTATAGCCGCTTCTTATAGCGCTTTTAAGTTTGCTTAAGTCTTATATCCTTTATAGTATCTCCAGGCCCTTTTCGTAGCTTAAGTAGCCTAGGCCGCCTTTAAGGTAAACTATACGTTGCCCCTTAAGATTACTTACTTCCGGTGCGGGACTATCGCGCGGGCAATTTTATCGAGATCGTTATATAAGCTATTTATTTCTATATCGATCTCCTACGGGCTATAAAGCGTAGGCTATTATATCCCGAGCTAGGATAAGGTTTCTGCCTTAACCTTCTTTTTTTCCGCCTTCTTTTATCTTAGCGTTGCTAATACCTCCTTTAGCTTAAAACTTATCTTAAACGAGACTACCTATAGGATATAGTCGGACTTTATAAAGTCTAGGTCTAAGCTAATAAACTATACGGCCGTTTCTATCGTAGCTTATATAAAGTCAATCGTGCTATCTTTATACTTATAAAAAAACGTATATATTTCCCCCTTAGCGTAGCTAGTTTAAGCTAAAGCCGCGCGGCCTCCTTAATAAACTATTTTACCTTATTAAAAGTCCGGTTATAGGCGTCTTATAGCGGGTAATAGATATTAAAGTCCCTTATAAAGACTAGCGGGCCTTAGCTATTAACCTCTTTTAAGGCCTTAGCTAAGCCCGTTTAAATCCCCTTTAGTAGCGAGTATAAGGACCTTAGCTTCGTGCCGTCGCTAAAAGTTATCTCCCCTTAATCGCATCCGGTCTATAGTATTTACGTCCTTATATCGTGCCTCTTATAAATATATATCGCGTTGCGGCCCTTTTTATAGACTAGCCGATATAGTGCGCCTTTTAAGGATAAAACCCTTAAGCCCTATGTTTTCTTTATCTCTTAAAGCGCTATTATATTATACTTAGCGCGGTAGCTAAGAGCTAGTTACTACGCCTTATAGCATAAGGATAAGGGGATAAGGCGCGGACTAATTACCGCCGGTCGGGGCCGGTACTACGGACTAATTACCGCCGGTCGGGGCCGGTACTACAAACTAATTACCGCTAGTTAAGCCGGTATAACGG
>JAPEBW010002285.1:0-13342 GCA_027405785.1 Ophiocordyceps robertsii
GAGCGTAGGTAACGGTAGGCGGCGCTAGCGGCTTTTAGTTGCGCCTTAGCCGCCTTACTACTAGGGTCGGCTTTTTAAGCCGTCTTAGCAGTAGTAAGGACGGCCGGAGCCGCCTTATAGGCGCGGCCGGCGCGGGCGTAAGCGAAATAGCTGCCGCTAAGGCGACCCGCTTACTTATAGTAGGCGTAGCCGCCCGATAGGCAGCGTATATAAGGCTCGTTACGGGCGGCGCTAAGTAATACTTACTACTTATACTAGGTTA
This sequence comes from Ophiocordyceps robertsii, assembly GCA_027405785.1. Taxonomy (NCBI): domain Eukaryota; kingdom Fungi; phylum Ascomycota; class Sordariomycetes; order Hypocreales; family Ophiocordycipitaceae; genus Ophiocordyceps; species Ophiocordyceps robertsii. Next base: position 263 of record JAPEBW010002285.1, read on the forward strand.
TAAGGTTAGCACGAGGATAGCGCACTTAGGGGAGCGGACTTACGGCGCTTAACTTAGCGGTCCCGGGGGTAGTAGGGGGGCTGCCGTAGGGTGGAGTCGCGGGGGCCGGCGACGGCGTGGTTACCCGTAAGGGTGTCGTCGGCGTAAGCGTAGCTAAAGAGGCGGCGGCGATGCGGGCGGCGGTGGCGGCACGGGTGTAACGCCTAGGCTCGAGGTCGTTAAGGAGCTCCGATATAAGCACCGACAACGTAGACGATATATTGTTTCTACGAGGGTTAGCTTAAGGGCATTTACTCCGTATACCGGAGGGCGATACTTATAGTGTTATTATTGCTATTGCTATTACTGCCGCTATTGCTGCTGCTGCTGCTACTATTGCTAATATTGCTGCTATTATTACTAGCTTAAGAGGAAGAGGAAGGAAGGGAGGGTTAAAGGCGGAGGGACGGGGTATTTATACCCCTTAGTCCTCGGCTTAAGGCGCGGAATACCGCGACGGCGGGCAGGCTACTTAATACGCCGCCGGGCTATTAAAGGCGGATAAGGTGCCCGCTTAATAGGCGGACGGGCCTCTTAATAGGTAGCCGCCTTAGTAAGGGCAGGCGGCGGCGGCGGGTAGGGCTATTAAACCCGCTATTATGCGGCCTTACTTACTATAGCGCGAGTCTAGCGCCGGCCGGGCCGCGGACTAAGTAGCACTTTATAATGCTTAGTAGCCTCTTATAATAGCTCCGAACTACATAGCGCGGCATAGAGAGCGGGGGCATTATATTAAAGTCTTTAACTTATAAGGTTATAAGGACTTAGGCTATAGCTTAAGCCTTATTATATAAGGAGGGCCGGGTCTATATATATAGACACGGACCCGCCGTATATAAGCAGGCTCTTTATAGCTTATTATTATAATACTACGGACGGCACCTATATACTAGCCTTTGCTTACTCCGTAATAAGTATACCTATTTAAAGGATATACTAAGTAAACTCGGATTTTTCCCCCTTTTACTAAAAGAAGGGATATTTATAAATAAATGCTATAAAATTGCTTTAGCAATCTATATAGATGACTTTTTTATAGTAAGGCCCTCGAAAACTATAATAGAAGAAAGACTATTTAAAGAATTAGCTAAATACTTAGATTTTACTATACTAAGAGATATAAAAGACTTCTTAGGTCTAAATATATAAATTAACCGAGATAGAAAAGAGCTATATATATCCTAAGAAAAATATACCTTAAATAAAATAAAGGAGTTTAATAAAGAAGCTATAAGAACTTTAAATACGCTTATAATAGTAGGATTTAAGCTAGTAAAAGCTAAGGAATTACCCTCGAAAGAGGTAATATTACAATTTTAAAAAAAAACAGGATCTTTATTATTTTTAGCCTTATTTATAAGGCTAGATATCCTTTATTTAGTTATATCTTATGCGAGATTCGCTGCTAAACTAAATAATATGTATATAAGGGCTTTAAATATAATTTAGAAATATCTAAATAAATACCCTAGCCTTAAGATTAAATATACGTATAATATTCCTTAAGACTTTTTATATATAAAAGGTTATACCGATACTAGTTAAGCCTTAGATTTAATAGACGCCTGCTTAGTCTTAAGGTACTGTTTTTATATATATAACAACGTTATAAGTTAGGCTTGTTTTAAGCAAAAATTAGTTGCTCTCTCTACGTGCGAGGCAGAATATATAGGCCTTAAGAAGGCTGCAAAAGAAGCTATATATTTAAATAGTCTCTTTATTATAATTACTAGAGATTTATCTATTAAGATCTTAAATAGTATTCCCCCTATTTTAATAGATAATACTACTGCTATTAAGCTAGCAGAAAATCTTAAATTCTATAAGCGTACTAAATATATACGCGCTGCATACTACTATACGAGAATAAATATAAGAAATAAAGAAATAAGGGTCTTCTATATTAAATTAAAAGATAATATAGCTAATATCTTTATTAAGAAATTAAGTCCTGCTTTAATTAATAAGTTTAGGACCGGATTATCCTTAGTATAAGAAGTCCTATAAATAAAAGGAGTAGTTAAAGGTTATTTTTTTACTTTTTATACCTTTCCTCCTACTAAGTATTTTCCCTTTAAAAAGGTTTCTTAGATAAAAAATTAAAAGAACTAGGTTTTTAAATTAATCTTTTCTAAAGACTAGGCTACCTATTTACGCTTAGATAATAGAACTTTAAGATTTTTCCTTTTATAAGGTTTTTCTATAAGTATATACTTTACAATGTTTTTTTATAAAAAGAAAGGTTTTTTATATATTATAGGTATAAAAAAGGTTTTCTTATATAACTAAGGACTTTACCTTATATATATATACTACCCTAATAAATCAGTAAAGAGTATATAAATCTACTCTTTAAGGGAGGCTATAAGAGAGTGATTTTACTACTTTAATAAATCAGCTATTTAATCCTTACTTAATTAGCTAAGTATAGGGGGGTGTATAAATTATATAAAAACCCGCATTAAATAGCCTAGCTTTAGCTCGTTATTTTTAAGGTCTTTACGTCCTTCTATAACGTCTATAACGTTATATACGGAACTAAGGAGGTTAAGGTGGCTAGATAAAACAAGGATCCGCCTAGACTTAAACTAACCTTAACTAACTTTAAACACAAATTGCCGCATAAGGAAGGGATATTTAGCTACGGGGTAAAATGCTTTAAAATTAACATTCCTCGGGCTTTAGGACTGCCCGAAGGCCGGTCCGGATATGTTACTCCGTTCCCTTATATTTGTCTATAAAAGGCGAATCTCCCGCTACTAAATAGCTAAAGATTCTATAAGCACTTACATACTTAATTCTTTATTAATTAATTTTAGCCAAAATCCTGCCTTATATAATATCGACTCTTCTATTACGTAATATTACGTAATCTCCTAATTTCCCCACAATTCCGCTGCTGCTTTAACCTTTAATAATATTTAGTATTGACCCCTTTATTATTAATACGCCCTTTTATAAACGATTTAATAATATACTATTTATTATATATTTTATATACTTTAGATAAAGTAAATCTATTTAAGCGTTTCTTACCTTAGTCCTCCTTTATAGTTTATTATAATAATAGCCTCTTTATATTACTACCTATATATAGTTAGTATTACTAAAAGGCATCTTCTTTTATTTATTCCTTTAAATTTTCTACTATACCTTACTTTTATTTAAAAGCTATTGTTACGGAATCTAAACGGCTACGCCCGGACTCCTTACTCTACTCCTAAGGAAGCCCTATAGAACCCCGCGATAGGAACGCCCGGAGCACGCACTACGAAGGCTCGCCTAAGGAGATACGATAAATATTACCGGTCGGACCCCGCTAAGGTTTCCGGGATATAACTACGGATAGTTAGGAGCCTACCCGACTATAGTTTACGATATATCTAACTATAAGAGACACCGTAGAAACTATTAGGCGGATTCCGCCGGTATCTTTAGGGGATTTTTAGGGATTTCCGCGGGATATCTTAACTATAGTTCGACCCGTTTTTAACCACGGAAGCACCTTAGAAGATATAGGATAAACCTTACCGCGATTTTTAAAGGATATCTAAGGATATTTAAGGGATTTCCCCGACTATAGTCTATAGTATTTTTAACCGGGCTTATACTTAGTTTATTAAGCGATTTTACGAGGATATCTACGGTTTACTCTACATATTACGGATAGTATAGTTAGAGATCTTTAAAATTAGCTTAAAGAACTAAGTATAAAGTAGCTAGCTATACCTTTAAGAAATAGATAAGCTTTTTACTATTTCTAAACCCTTATATACGTTTACGTGCGGTAATTAGTCCGTTATACCGGCCCGACTAGCGGTAATTAGTCTATAGTACCGGCCTTAACCGGCGGTAATTAGTCCGTAGTACCGGCCCCGACTAGCGGTAATTAGTCCGCGCCTTATCCCCTTATCCTTACGCTATAAGGCGTAGTAAATAGTAGTAATTCCTACCTATTTAAACGGAAATCCCCCGGATATCTACTAAGCTAAGAGCGACTATATCGCACGATTAAGTACTTATCTTATAGGAAGTTAGATGCTAAACGATATTTTCTTCGGTAGGAAGCTCTTATTAGCCTTTAAGTCTAACCTTAATAATAAGCACCTCTTCCTTAACGCGCTCGTAATAGAACTCCGAGACAAGCAGGCCGTAAGAGCGGAAGAGGCCGCGGCCTACCGGGCATACCGGTTTAATAATCTCCCTTACCCCTTTTTAAGGTACTATACCGCGATAGCCTACGGAGCTAAACGGGACGTAGAACGAGTCCCGCCTAGCTAGGCTAAGACTACTACCCTTTAAGAAGCAATCCGCTTTTAGAATACTAATAAAGGATAGACTATAAAACGATAGAATCTATACGACTAAGTAAACTAGATTTAGTATTACCCGGACGGATCGATTATCCTTTAGATAAAAGAAGCAAGGACGAGCCGACCTTAAAACTATCCGGCTCCCCGCCCGCTAAACACCCTCTAGATCGAGCCTATAATAAAGTCACTCTTTCCCCGGGACGATAAGCTTAGCGGATATTTCCACCGTATACTGCTAATAGAATTTAGCTTAAGGGCCTTAACCGGAAATCCGCCTTAAAGGATACCTAGCAGTTTTTTAGTTTAGTATTACCGTTTAGCCTCGTCCGCTATAGCCGCGCTAACTAAGGCATTTTCGGGACTCTCGATTAATAAAAACGAGCTTCTTACGCCGGGGGCCCTACGGCGCACCGGATTCCAGGACGCATATAAAACGGAAGGCTAAGCGCCTAGCGAGAGTATTAAGACTAAGACCTTAATAATAAGCGACAAGGACGCGGTAAGCGATACCCTTAGCGGGCTAAACCTATCTATACTAAGCGCGTAGATACTAAGATTAAGCATAGCCCTAAGCCCCCCGGTAGAAATAGTAGCAATATTAAACGAACAATTCCTTAGTCTCCTTTAAGTACTAAGAAAAGAAGACGCGCTTACTAAGCCCCGGGAAAAACCTCGATTATAAGCCGAGGATATAGGGAGATTTAACCTATTAGGACCTTTAAAAGCGTCTTTCGACGAAGTCTAAGAAGACGATAAAGCTAGTACGTTCTAAGGAGTTAACCGTTTTATCGACTTTATCCGCCGAAACGCTAGTAGAGGCGAGGCCTATACGGACGAATTAGCTATCTAACTGCCCTCCTTCCTCCGAGGAAGTGCGGCGGAATAGTATTCCAGGGACCTCTCGGAACTATAATAAGAAGAACTTAGCGAGCCTAGCGTTAAACTAAGCCGATAGATATCCGCCCTATAAAAACGGTTTAGAATCCGCTTAGATATAGCGATATAAGCACTCGATAAAAAGCACTTTACTATCGAAGATATAGCAGTAAGATCCGACTTTAAGTCTTAGATATTACGCTTATAATATAAAGCTAAGGCCGCGCTTTACTAGCCGGACTACTTAACTATAGTAATCTACTAAAAGCTAGACGTCTACCTATAAGAATCCCTATAACGCTTAGTAGGGAACGAGGATATTAATAGATAGATTAATAAATACGAGGAAATTCTTCCCTAGCTATAAGTTAAATGCACTTAGGGATCTTAAAAGCACTTACTAGCGCGAAAGAAATAGATCTAACCTATAGAAAGGCGAGGGCCGACTAGCCGTACCCCGTACGCGCTTAGAGGATAGTCCGGGACGCCCCGGCTATCTATTAAAGGCTCGCTAGGACTAAGGGTTACGTTTTTAGACCGCCCGGTAAGGGCGGATATACCTCGGACCTTATAGCGCTCGCTAAGTTAAGGAAGAAACCCGCTTAAATAGCTAGGAATATAAGTTAAGGTCCTCCGGCTAAAGAGAGAAAGGACCTTCGGGACTATACGCTCGCTAACGCTAAAGCTAGAACGGGCGTACCCCGCGACCGAGGAAGGTATTACGGCAAAGACCGACGACTATCTAGGGGATAAAGAGTACGATATAAAAGGAGCTTAGTCGGACACCGACAAGAGCTTAAAGGAAACCGCAATCTATACTATAGCAGACTTAGTATAGGAGGCCGATAGAGCGTGCGGATTTTACGGCGAAGCATTCCCCTCGAAGAATAAGCTTTACCGACATATCGAAGATAAACACCCCCTTAACCCTAACCGCGACGTTGCTATATAAAGACGCAGCTTAGTATAGTAAGTAGTTATTCGGAAGCTATAAAACGTTTAGATAGTTAAGGCTTCCCTTAACGTCTAGCTATTAAACCCCGATAGGCCGTTACGATTTACCTATATACGCCTACTAGTTTATAGTAAAGAAGGGCCTAGGATAAGTATTAAAGCCTATACGGACACCGGGGCAGACCGAAGCCTTATCTAAGCCGACTTAGTGGAGACCTTTTAGGACGTAACTATAGACTCCTCTCGACGAATTCCTATCTAAGGAGTAAGAAGGATAGCTACCGTTAGATAAGCGGAATTCACCGCTTATATACTAAGAAGGCTAGACGGCAGCCTCGCGGTTATAAAGGTAAAGATCGGCGCCTAAATAGTAAAACGCTTAGCGGCTAATATATTGCTTAGCTAAGACTTTTTAGTTCCCTACTAAGGGGACCTTATTAACTCTACGTCGGTCTTACGGATCGGGGCCTATAAAGGGATTAAAGCTAAAGTTAAGATAGTCCGGCTAGGACTAGCAATACGTAGGCGGGTAATCTGCTTAGTTACTACGACGATTCTAGCTAGTTCTAGCTGCGCCCTACCTATATAGGTCTAGGCGCCGCTATTAAGGCGTAATATAATATTTTTCCCCGATAACCCTAGGCTCGCCCGGACAATAATGCAGGATTGTAAGAGCTTTATAGCGATAAACTATTCTAAGGAACTACTAGTGCTCCGCTAAGGCTAAAAGGTAAGGATAATTACGGACCTCAACGAGCAGTTCTAGCTATATAAGGAGGTTAACGCCACGGCTCCCTTAGCGGAAGCCCTTACGGAAAATCCGAATAGAATAGACCTTGCTAAGGACTTCTTATAGAAGGATCTTACTGCAAACTATAAACTCGGAATCGGCTAAACTAAGGACCTGCCCGAACTTACTACTAACGAGGGCGTCCGGATCTACGCCGAAGACCTAAAATACGCATTAAAAGTCTAAGATATCCTTTAATCGTTTCCCCGCCTTTAAAAAGACGAAGGAGTAGTATATATAGACGAATCCGAATATATACGCATTCCTTTAGTAAAAGGATAGCAATACTAATAAGTCGCATTAAGATTATACCTATTAAGCGATAAAGATAAGAAGGTAGTAAATACGATATTCGGCTAGCTAACTGCGTAAGGCCGATTAAAACGAGTTTACGGGCTAACCCCGTTCGCGGCGCCGGTATTCGTAGCATAAAAAACGGTAAACGGAAAGGAAAAGGGACGAGTAGTCGTAGACTTATAGGGGATTAACGCCGTTACTACCTTAAACGCCTACTTAATGCCCTTTTAAAGCGATATAATTAAACGCCTCCGAGGAAAGAAGTTTATTAGTGCGGTAGACGTACGATCGTTTTTCTACTAGTTCTTAGTTTACTAAAACTACTAAGAAAGGTTTACGGTCGTAAGCTATCGCGGGCTAAAAAGATTACTAGTAATACTTATAGGCTTTAAGAACTCCCCGGCATACATCTAAAGGTTTATCGACAACGTCCTCCGCAGATACTAAGAATACGCGGCGGCCTATATCGACGATATTATTATCTGCTCCGATATGGCCGAAGAACACCTTTAATATCTAAAAGCCGTATTCCGCGCCTTCTATAACCGTAATATCACCTTATCCGGACTAAAGTCCTTCTTAGCGTACCCGTTTATATAGCTCCTCGGATTTAAGGTAGACGCTATCGGCTTAATAAATATAGACGAACGCGTGCGAGCCTTAAAGGATATCGCGTTCTTAAAGAACCTTTAATAGCTCGAGAAATAAATCGGCCTTACCGGGTAGCTACGCTATACAGTCCCGCATTTCGCTAAGGAAGTCAACGTCCTATAAAAACGAAAGACGGAGCTGCTTTAAGTAAGACGAGAAGACGGAGTCCCCTTAAGGGGCTAAGGACGGGCTCGATACGCCGCGAAAGCCGCTTTTTAGCCTACTCCGGAAAAGGAAGAGGCCTTCGCGATTCTAACTAAGAAACTTACCGAGCCTTAAATAATTTACTACTTTAACCCCGCCCGATAACTATTTATCTAGATCGATATATCCCGAGAATACGGAGTAGCGGCTATAGCTTTCTACTTAAAAGAAGGCACGGAATAGGATAGAAAGACGCTACTAGCCCGGACTAAGGTCTAGCCTATCGTCTACTTAAGCCGCGCCCTTTAAGGCGGAGAACCCCGATACTAGCCTACGGAACTTAAAGTAGCCGGTTTAGTATAGGCAGTACGTAAGCTACGCACTATAGTACTATCTATAAGAACACTATAGGTAGTCGTCTTTACCGACTACGCGAGCACTTACGGAATCGTATACTAGAAATCCCTATTCTCTACTAGCATAAAATTTAATAATAAGCTAGTCCTCGCGTTTTAATACTTAAGCTAATTCCCGCTTAAGGTATGCTATATCTTAGGCGTCGAAAACGTCGTGCCAGACGCGCTCTTACGTTTGCCGCACTAAGACGATAGGCCGGTATCCCCGATTTAAGAAGGGGAATTAAAACATATTTAAGAAGATAAGATAACGGACCGCGTGTTCCTTTACGCGGAAGCATTAATCGAATTACCGCTCCGCTAGAAAATAATCGACGGATATACGGAAGATATATAGTAGGCAAAAATCATAGCGCAGCTCGGCGATAAGGACGGGGTCCCCGGACTCTTATTCCTCCGGTCGTAGGGGTTGCTATACTTTACGGAGAACGATAGACGTAAGAGACTATATATCCTTAAGACCTACGCTAAGGAGATCGTTAAAGACGCCTACGCTAGATACTTCTATACCGGCCGCACCCGCATATAGCAGGACCTATCCGAAAGCTTCTTAATCCCACGGCTTAGTAAATACGTAGACGAGGTTATAGACGGCTGCGATGCTTACTACCGCAACTAAACTAACTAAGGCAAGACGCTAAGGTAGCTTATCTTAATCTAAAGCCCGCCGGTTCTATACTATATAATAGCGATAGATTTTATTACTAGGCTCTTAGTAGTCTAAGCTAAATAATCCCCGTAGAAAGATCCTATAAGGAACTTTTTTAATACCCTACTAACCGTAACTAATAAATTCTTAAAAATATGTCTCCTTATCCTAAGCAACGACTAGTTTATAGCGGAAGACTAAGTATAAGCGTTATATACCGAACTACTCCGCGCTAACTAGGGGATTCCGAAGGGGATAATCTCCAACCGGGATATAAAGTTCACCTTAGCATTTTAACGGACCCTATAGCAAGCCTTCGGATCGAAGCTTCTTATATCTACCGCCTAGCACCCTTAAACTAACGGCTTATCGGAAAGGCGAAACTAGACCGTAGAAATCGCGCTACGATTCTTTACCGCCGATTTCCCGGACCTACGCTAGACCGATACGCTAGTCGCCCTTTAGTTTAGCCTTAATAATTCCTTCTCCTCGGTAATTTACGCGGCCCTTAGTAAGCTTATTATAGGAATAAGAATAGACGACGGCCTCCGGTTCTTAAGTAACTACTTATACTTACGGAACCGAGAGGTCTTATAAAAAGAAGCTAGGTTAGCTATCGCTTACGCTTAGGCCGCTATAAAGGATAGATATAATAAGAAACACCGCCCGCTAGAATTTAAGCCCGGCGATTAAGTTTAGCTATAGCTAGGTAAAGGCTACTACGTTGCGGATAGCAGACTAGTAAAGCTCTAAGAAAGACGCACCAGGCCGTTTAAGGTTACCGCTAAAGTAAGATAGCTCGCATACCGGCTAGATATAAAAGGGTCCTTAAATATTCATCCGGTCGTTTCGGTAGTATAACTACGACTAGCGGACGAGCTAGCTACACGCTTAAGACCGGTCTAAGACGAAGGGACACCTTACCCAAACGAGTAAAAAGTAAAACGAATCCTATAAAGCCGCATAATAAAGAAAGGCGGCGGAAAGCTAAGGAAGGAGTTCCTTATAGCTTAAAAAGGCTAGCTAAGCAGCTATAACTCGTAGGTAGATAAAAAAGCGGTCTTCTCGCCGAAAATCGTAGAAGCCTTCGAAAAGGCATAAGAGGAGTTAGCTACCTAAGTAGTTCGGACGAGAGCATAACGCGCGGCCCTTATAACTTAATACGAAACTCTCCGACTAGGAGAATTAAGCGGTTAGGCCTAAGCACGAGACCTAAAAGCTACTATAAGTTACGAGAAACCGTAACTTACTACGCTTAAGGTAATTAGTTGTTTTAATAATAATATACCGCCGTTTACCTTAAGTAATAAAGCCCTTTTAGCCTTACGGCATACCTATTTAAATTCTCTCCGCCGCCCGCCCTCTCTCCCTTCCTTTCTTCCTTCTATAACTATATTTCCCTCTACCGCCGGCTATAGCCCGCCGCACCTCGCCTACTCCTATACGCATAACTTTCTCTGCCTTAAGCCTACGATCCTTATGCTCGCGTTCCGAGTCCCTCTATCGTTTAACGTCTCCCGTAGCTAAGACTAGCTATTCCGCAACTACTTCTCTAGCCCGCTCTCCTGTAAGCCCCTACGCCTTTAATACGAAGGATATAAACGAGCTCTTAAGCTCTATAGAAACGAGGCGACTATCCTCCGTAGCCTTAAGTCCCTCGGCGAGAGCTAGAACCTCTAGGTTTAAGCCTCCGTATAAACCCACGCCGCCTTCCGCAGCCGCGCCTAAGCCGACGGATTTAACCTAAACCACGGCACCGTAAGGGACGGCCTATACCACCCTCTCTAAACGCTCGACTCGGACGACTCGCCTCCCGGCCCTATGCTATAGCGAGGTCTAGACGGCCGGTTTCGCGGTAACTCCGCTATGCCTCCCGCCTAGCTCCCACCGTCCGGAAGCCCCCGCCGCCTATACATTTTTTAAGGCGCAGCCGGAAATCTTTATTAGCGGAACAACTAGCCGATGCTTAACGCCTTAGGGTTAGCTAACCTCGCTATAGTCCTAAGATCTATAGTGGCCGCCGTGGCTAGCGGAAACCCGCTTTAGCTAAACGACTAAAACGACGTCCGCGCCGTCCTCGATTACGTGTCCGAGGCCTAGCTTAACTAGTTTATAGCCGGGTTTATAGCGGCGTCTTAAGCGACCACGGCCGAAACCCCGTCTCGCTTCGCACGCGGTCTAGCCCGTGCTATAAAATCCCCTTCCCAGCCTATAGCCGCTATAGGCCTCGAGGACCCGTTTAGTCCCTCCTAGCGAACGCTCTTCCCGCCCGCCGCCACGCCTAGCCCGGCTATATAAAGGCGCACGAGCGCCTTACTATAGTCTATCCGCCGTCCCTCCTTAACCGGAGGAGATAGCGATAACTAGCCTCGCGATATATTCCGCCGCTTAATCCTATAAGAGCCGCTAGTAGTAACCGACACGATCCTTAACGGACTTAGCTTCGCAGGCCTATACTCCGGCGACGAGATTATAATAATCGGGAGTTTCCGCCTAGCTATAAACTACGCTAAGTTCTACCTATAGGCCCGCGAAGAGTCTAAACGCGACCTAACTTTAACCTAGGCAATAAAGTTCCTAGGCTTCGATATCCGCCTTATCGGCCGCACCGACTACGCGCTCTATATTCTCGCCCCCGAGGCCCCCTCCGTATAAAGGTTCTTTAAGACTATTAAGCACGTCTAGAACTTTAAGAGCGAGGAGTCGGGCATTAAGGCTATCGAGGACCTTATTACCCGCTTCTAAGCGGGAATATAGACGTTCGATACCCCGGTGCTTACTATACCCGTTAATATTAGCGGGACGGCGCACCCCTACCTCGATACCTTCCCGGTGGCTAGACGCGCGTCGGTCGGCGGAAAGGCGTAGGTAGTGGCGCCGCGTAAGAAGGATAATAAGTCGGAAAGCCTAGCGACGGAGAGCGGGGGATAACTGCGATAGCGGCAGTAGGCAGGATATAATATCTTGCCTATAGGCGGCTTATAGGGCTAGTAGGTAGAACGGGAGACTTAGCGGAGGATTAAAAACGGCGTAGGAAGGGTAGGTAGGATAATAATACGAGATAAGGCCCGAATAAAGCTAGTCTCTTATAATATATCCCGCCGGGGAACTTAAGCATACCCCGGCGCGGAGACTCCCTACTGCCCGGCAAGGGCCCGAACACACGCCTTAAAGGAAAGTCGGAAAAACGTTACTATAAGTTCTAGCCGGACGCGCTAATTACCCCGATAAGGATAAAGCCGCACGACTAAATATAAGGCAAGGATCTACGATAAAGCCGCCTACTAACTATCTTAAGCTGCCCGGCTACTATCGGCCGGATAAGCCGATAAAACTATCGGAAGGATAAGGACGGCGCACTACTAACATAGCGCAAAATCGCCACCACGAAGCTATTACCTAGCACCCCCTTTACTTTATCCCTACTTTAAACCGACGAGGACGTCGGCTTTTCTTTCTTACCTAGGGGAGTTATTACGGAATCTAGACGGCTACGCCCGGACTCCTTACTCTACTCCTAAGAAAGCCCCACGGAACCCCGCGATAGGAACGCCTAAAGCACGCACTACGAAGGCTCGCCTAAGGAGATACGACGAACATTACCGGTCGGACCCCGCTAAGGTTTCCGGGATATAACTACGGATAGTTAGGAGCCTACCTAACTATAGTTCACGACGTATCTAACTATAGGAGACACCGTGGAAACTATCGGGCGGATTCCGCCGGTATCTTTAGGGGATTTCTAGGGATTTCCGCGGGATATCTTAACTATAGTTCGACCCGTTTCTAACCACGGAAGCACCCCGGAAGATACGGGATAAACCTTACCGCGATTTCTAAGGGATATCTAGGGATATCTAAGGGATTTCCCCGACTATAGTCTATAGTGTTTCTAACCGGGCTTATACTTAGTTTATTAGGCGATTCTACGAGGATATCCACGGTTTACTC
>JAPEBW010002286.1:0-13337 GCA_027405785.1 Ophiocordyceps robertsii
AGTCGTCGTTACGAGAGTTAGGCTAGATTAACGTTATAGCCGGCTAGTAATAAAGCCAAGGTTTTATAAGCTACGCCTAGACGCGGAGCTTAATATACTACGAAGTAATCTCTATAACGCCCGGAAATAGCCTAAGATATTTATTATAACGGTTTTAATTATAATAATATTATAGGGTAGAACGTTATATAACCTAAATTAAAGATAGGTAGGCCCTTACGCCCCGTCTACGTTAATATTAGCTATAATCCTACGCCTCCGTAGACGTATATAACCCTATCTATAAAAGGATCGAGCCCCTATCTAGCAGGCTCTGCCGCGCGCCGTTAACCTAAGCCAGCTCTTAGTTAAGCGACCGCTTATCTCCGTAAATACTATAAACTTTAACCTCCTCCCGCTAGCCGCTGCGATAGATATAGCTAATCGCTTGCTCGGTCTCCTTAGTAGTAAAAGGCTTACCTAGCTTTATAAGGTACGCGGCGAAGTTCTAAAAACCGTTTATACTTATAGCTAGCAGTCTATAAGTAGATATAACGATAATCCGCCTTATATCCCTACTTACCTTTAAGGTAAGCTAAGTAACTAACTCGGGCCTATCCTTTAAGGCTAGGTTATTTACTATAATAAGGACGATATAGTACTTAGTTAAAGGGAGTCGTTTAATAAGCTACTTAGCCGCGATATATGCGTTTATCGGCGCTAGCGTTAAGATAATACTATAGCGGACCTCGCTACTTAAGATAACCGACTTAAGCGTTTTAAGCTGCTCGCACTTTATAAGATAGATATTATCCTTAATAAGCCTTATCTCTTCTTATTAAGCTCGCGCGTTTTTCCTTACTAGGCGGACCTTGTCTATATTATCCTTAGTACCCTAGACTAGCTTCGGCACCGCGACGACGCTAGGAATAACGGCATAACGGAGTATAGTTAGGAACTCGCTTATCTTCTTAATCTTCTCCGCGGCGCCTTTCTTACCCGTCTTCTATATAGACGAGATCCGCGCTTAAAGCCGGCTTCTCTACTTATTAAACGCCGCCTCGTGCCGTTTATCTATATCGGGAAAGTATAGGGGGTACTTATAGATAGGCGTTTATAGGTCTTAGATAATGCTATTAAGGAAAGGCGAGCTAAGGGTCCGCTTAAATATATAGTCGCCGAGCATAGCCGATAAGGTCTCTTACTAGGCTATTATAGCCTAATCTTAGTTTAGGCGATCTATTGCCTCCCTCGCCGTATCGAACGCCTATATAAAGGCCGCCTGCCCCTTTTTTTAATTATCCGGTCTTGCGTATATAAGGGGTATAACGCTTTATAGGTCCTTTAGCCCCTATAGTATCGGCGTGCCGCTAAGGAGGGAGACGAGAGCCCGGCACCTACGTTAAAGCCCGACGCTATATAGCTTAGAGAGCGTATTAAGGATAGTTATGCCCTCGCCCTTCGCCTCTTACTACTCGTCGTAGTATATAGCTAATAAGCGAAGGCAGCGTATAACGTAGACCGCCCTCTTATTCTTTAGGCCTACTTAATCTACCTTAATACTTTACCTAAATATACGTTCGATCCCGCTATTAAAGACGACGGCCGAACTATATATAAGCACTATTTATTCGCGGCCTATTAACCTATCGTTACTTATTGCCTTAAGAATTACTTAGTAAAGCAAGGGACTATTAAGGCTTATTAAGAAACTTAACGTCTATTAATATAAGCCGCCTTTAGCCCCTACGCCGCTCGCTTTAAGTAGGCTATTCTTAGCCCTTAAGAAGACTTTCTTATACGCTAGTAGCTTTCTCTTAAGCTTAATATAGGCTATTACGTCGTGCTTACTAAACGATTTGCTTACGACCTCTCCGCTTATAATCTGCCCGAAGAGGAGGATTAGCTTATCCGATATAGTCGTCCCGTTATATAGCACTACTATCGGCGTTAAGATATCGTCCTATACATTAATCTACTAACGGACGATAGTTATAGGCGCGATAACGAGCTAAGGCTCGCGCGCTAAAGACCGGCAGATCTCCTATATAAACTCGTTATAGTAGTAGCACCGGATACCGAAGGGGTTATTAAGTGCGTAGCCGCTATCTAAGCGCGTATGCTCTTTTAGGTGCTTATTAATATAATTATAGCATATAAAGGCTAGGGATATAGTTACTATAACTATTAAACCCTCCGCTATCTTCCTAAGACCGGGCTTGCTATAGTTTAAGGTATTAGCGTACTTCTTTAGCATATATGCCTTTAGTATACAATATACGTCTACTATTTAGTACGGTCGTATCCTACGACCTATGCTTAGTAGTAAGGCCCCGTGTTCTATGTTTATAGGTTTATAGCCGTAGAAGTAATAGGCGGCCTTTTATAGTCGGCGATCCTTTTTAAGGTCGTTAAGGCCACTTAGCTTAGTAGCGACGATCCGCTTCTTAACGGGGTTATCGCTCCTCCGGTCCGCTTCGGTATCGTTAATAGTAAATTCGTATTAAGGCAGCTCCTTTATAGGCAATCTAAAGATCGCCTCTATGCCCTTAGCGAGTCGTAGGCGGGGACCGGGCTAAGCGTCCGTCGATTATATTATAGTTATCTTTAATACTACGGCGTCGACTTTAAGCTTATCGGTATTAAGCTTATTATTATAGGCGCTCGCTATAAAGGGGGCCTTGACTTTAAGCTTATCGGCCTTAGGCTTATTGTTATAGGCGCTCGCCGTAAAGGGGGCCTCGACTTTAAGCTTATTAGCCTTAGGCTTATCGTTATAGGCGCTCGCTATAAAGGGGGCCTTAACTCTAGGCTTATCGGCCTTAAGCTTATCGTTATAGGCGCTTACTATAAAGGGGGCCTCGACTTTAAGCTTATCGGCTTTAAGCTTATCGTTATAAGCGCTTGCCGTGGAGGGGGCCTTAACTTTAAGCTTATCGGCCTTAGGCTTATCGTTATAAGCGCTCGCCGTAAAGGGGGCCTCGACTTTAAGCTTATCGGCCTTAGGCTTATCGTTATAGGCGCTCGCCGTAAAGGGGGCCTTAACTCTAAGCTTATTAGCTTTAGGCTTGTTGTTATAGGCGCTCGCTATAAAGGGGGCCTTAACTTTAAGCTTATCGCCTTTAGGCTTATCGTCGTTATGCTTATCGTCCTCGGCCTTATCGCCACGTATAGCTATTATTTATATAGCTTCCTTTATATATACTATTAGATCCTTAGTTACGGATAGGCTAACAAGGTGCCTAGCCGGCTGCCTTATCGACATCGCCGTCGCCTTGTTTTACAGACCGTTAATATCTATTAAGTCACCCTTATTATAAGTATCTTTACCCTCTCGTCCCTCTATACTCGTGTTTTTTAGGTTATCGAGGGTTATTAATAAACTAAGGTTAAGCCCCCCTATAAGGTCTAACTTAAGCTATATAAAGTTAAACTACTTATATTCCTTATAACCCGCCGCCTACTCTAGCGTATAGGCTAGCAGGATAGGCGGCTACGACCTATACTAAAGTCTAGGGTTCGTCTTTAACTAAACCTAAAGGTAGTATATAGCCTTATGCTAGTTTAGTTTATCGACTACCTTCTTAGCTAAGCAGCCTAAGATCTTAAGTATATATGCCGGAACCGGCACTATTAAACCGAATATATAACCTATACTAGTAAGGAATCGTATATAACTAGCATAGTATATTATCGCCTTAGACCCTTTCGGCGCCTAAGCGCTATATATAAGCGGCGTCTCGTCTTACTTAAGCCGTACTTAGCCTATATCGTAGAGGTTTATAAGGCCGCCTACGATTAGCCGTTAGTAATCCGTCTTACTATAGCCGCTCTTAAGTCCTTAGAGGCTTTAATAGTCGTCGCGCGCGGGGCCGCATTATCCGTCTCCTTTTATCGCTAAGGACGTGCTTAGTCTTTTTAACTAGCCGGTATAAGGATTACTAAGCGGGCTTATTAGCGAGATACTAAAGCTAAGGCTTAAGGAGGGACTATATCGTAGAAGAGTTAAGAAAATGCGTATAATAAAAGTAAGAGCTAGAGCTAAGGTTAGTATATATATACTAAGAGTCGAGTAAATAATAAGAGAGAGGAGTTAAGTAAATAATAAGAGAGAGGAGTTAAGTAAATAAAGAAAGAGAGAATAAAGAGGTAGAAATCGGCGTAAGGGCGTAAAAACCCTTATCGCCTAAGCAATATACAAATAGCGCGGTAAATATATACGAACTTATTATATATAAAGTCGGCTGCTTAGTGCTACTACCCCGTTCGCTACTTATAGGCTTTTTATATCTTAGACTTTATTGCTTATAAGGGACTGCATCGCCTGTAAGGCGTAAAAGTAGTTATTCCCGACCCCTACCTAAAGAGGCAGCGCGACGGGGTTAGGCGCGAGAAGTATAGCGTATCGCGCTAGCCCTCGTCTTTTCCCGGAGGGTGGTTGCCCTCCGTAAAGTATTATCGGCGGGGCGCCGGGCGCTCCCGCCGACCTTAGTCGCGGCTTTTAAGGGTACTACGAAAGCTTAAGTATCGCTAGTAAGATAGAGGTAGGAGTAGAGTTACTTAATCGGAAGAGAAAGCTAGGCTTCCTTATAGTGTAGTTATTTATACCTTAAGTTACTAATTTATAACGCCCTTAATAAATTAAGGTAGATATAACTAAAAGAACCCTCTACCTAAATTAATTACGGGACTAATTACTTTTATACTATCTTATATCCTTATCGGCTGCTTAATATATTAAATAAGATAACTAGCCGTTTATATTATAGCCTATATGCCTTACTTACTTAGTATCCTTAAATGTTCTTAGTAGCGGCACTTTATTAGGATAGAATTAAGGGAGTATCCTTAAGATAGCTCGTAAAGAAGCCTAAGGCCTAGTGCGTAGAGTTCGGCGTGTTATAGATCCCGAATAAGCGCGGCCGATGCCCTTTATAGCTAATTAAGGTCTATTTTAAGTAGGTCTCGCTTCGAAGGCCCCTTATTACTAAACGACAAACCCGCTACTAAGCCGAGGTAGCCGCCGTAGATATTATAATAGGCTTACCCGGCACGTAAGTAATATAGCACCTTCTGCCAACTTTATCCGTACCGCTCCGCTACCTTTTTAGCGTCGCCCTTAGTCCGTTTAACCTTTCTTATACCCCTTATCTTTTCTATCTTAAGGAAGAAGGCCTACTTATATATAAAAACCTTCACTTTACCGACTATACTAATAGCGTTAAGGGATATAATAAAGTAAGCTAAGGACTTTAAGCGATAGTGATTTTCGTTATCGCTGCCCTCGCCGACTTCTATCTCGTAGAAGTCGTCTTAATTAAATATAGCACTTTTATATACCTTAATATCCGCTATCTGCTGCTATACGTTCTCCTTAAAGGCCTACTTAACTAACGAGCGCTTATATATCGTTAACTTTATGCCCGCTTGCTTATATATCGATAGCTTAATAGCCGCTCGCTCGTCTATTAATAGCTCGATAGCCGCTTACTCGTCTATCGATAGCTTAATAGCCGCTCGCTCGTTTATCGATAGCTTAATAGCCGCTCGCTTATCTATCGATAGCTTTAAGGTTGCTTATATAAGCTTAAGTGCCTTTAGACCCTTTGTCGCTATATCTATACGATAAAGAGCTTATTGCTTATCGTATCGCGGCCGTATTAGCTTAAACGGCGTTCTCTTTAGCGTTAAGAGCCCCTTATTATCGAGTTAGCGGGCGTTGCCGTAGGTTACGCTATTAAGTTAGCGGAGCGTCTGCTAAAATATAGATATATACTTACGTAGATCGTGTTTCCTTTCTTTATCCTAACTCTCGATCTCGTTTATAATAGCGTTATCCCCTACGACGAACGAGAGCTTATTTATTATATTATCCGCCCCCTATATAGCCGTAACGATAAACCCTCGTAGTTCCTATATATAGCCCGGCGGTATAAGTATCTTTAGCCGATCGTCCGCTATTTATAATATCTTTAAGTCGCTAAGGTAAGGATTAAGGGCTTAAGGCCGAGGGATAAATAACGAGTTTATAATAAGGCGGGTTTTTAGCTATAAGTATAGGGGCTAAGGAGAGATAATAAGACCGCCGACGGTTTAAGCGGATAAGAGGGTAAGTATAGGGGAGAGGGAGGGATAAAAAACTAAGTATATACCTTATTTAAAAGTAGGGAAAGGAAAATATAGGTACCTAAGTAGTAAGGAAAACGCAATAACGAAGATAGCTAATAGTAAATTATTCTTAACCCCTACCCGGAGGCAGCGCGACGGGGTTAGGCGCGAAGGGCGGCGTAGCGCCCCTCGTCCTCCTAAAAGGTAATGCCCTCTATAAGGTATAGTTAATAAGGTAAAGACGCTCCCGCTAACCGTCGTCGCGGCTTATAAAGTAAAAGCAATATACGCTTAGACTTAGGCAGCGTTATAAGGTGCGTAGCGTACTTATCGCGCTTATTAATAGAGAGTAGAAACAGCCGCCTTATAGCGTTAGCGACGGCTAGCTTTAAATAGTCTAGCGAGAAAAGCGCCGATAGAGATAGGCTTAAGGGCCTTAAGTATATCCCGCCTAAAGTAGCCGTAGCGGTTACGCACGTTTATACCTTAACTACGCCGTCGCTAGAGCCCGTATATAAGCGGTCGAGCGTAGCCTACCCGGCTATAAACTTAACGCCCGTATCTTCCTTAATATAGTTATAGGAAAAAGCTATCGCGGCTATAGCTATAAGCGAGCATATCGTAGATAGGGTTATCGCCTTACCCTATGTCTTAAACGTAGACGTTATTATCGGTATAGCCCGCCGGCCTTATTAAGCTTGCCGCTAAGAGATAGTTATTAGCACCCGCGAAGGAAGCTTATTAAGCTTTAAGCACTATAGCTAACGGAAATATTAAGGGGGTTTAGTACTTACGACTATGCGCGCGATGCTATCTACTTATGCCCGAGCTAGCCGCCTTAAATATTGCCCTTACGACCCTTATACCTTAAGTATAAGGGATTCGTCCGCAAACTAGTAAAGTAGAAGTTAGCCGCTAGTATAAAGTATATCTAAGACCGTAGGAGCGTAGCGGTCGCGGGTTAGGTCCTAGCCCCTTTAAGCTATCCTAAGGGGCAGCTTTAGTTTTTACTATTTCTACGATTTCCTAAAGTCTTTAATATACTAGCTAGAAATATAGTAGCCTATGCGGTTCGTTATCGCTATAATAAAGGTCGGCAATAGTGCGGTTAAAGAAAGACAATTTAAGCCGGACCGTCTTAAGGCTGCTATTATTGCCGGGGCATAGTGCGATCCCTACCCTATACCACACCCTAAGAAAAGGAACGAAGGGGCGCTAAGGAGGTAAAAGGGATGCTTAATTAAGTAAAAAGAACCTTACTACCTATAATAGCGTTCTATACTATTATAGTATATCTCCTCTTTATCTTATGCTTAATACTTCTCGTAGGTAAACCTTAAGACTAAAAACACTATATATAGACAACGTAAAAGCCTACCTTAAGAGGCACTTTAGCTTTATAGATAGGGTAGAGTGGATTAACGACGTCGCGGCTAACCTTATCTTCCGGCTTTAAGCTTATAGCCCGTAAGGCAATCGTAGCTTAGGGTTCTATTAAGGTCGCTAACGTAAGCGCCCTTGCTATATAGGAGACTCTCCCCGCTAAGCCCTTAGGCGGCAAGCTAGAAGTTTCCTTACTAGTTCGCTTCGCCTTAAAAAGCGATAAGAAAGAGGCTAGCGCCGCTATACGAAGCCGCTTCGTTTATATATATATAGCAGTTTTACTTAAGACTAAAGGTAAGGCGCATACTAAATAATTAGTTAGAACCTACGACCCGATCGGTATATACTATACGAAGTACTTTATATATATACGCATAGTAGTTTTACTTAGGACTAAAAGTAGGGCGTATGCTAAATAATTAGTTAAAACCCACGACTTAATCGGTACGTACTATACGAAGTACTTTATATATATACGCATAGTAGTTTCACTTAAGACTAAAGGTAGGGCTAATACTAAAGCATTAGTTAGAACCTATAATCTTACTAGCGTATATACTAATTAATATTAATAGTAAGTAACTTATTAAGCCGCGCGCTTAGTCGATTTCCTTTTTAGGAAAAGATATAAAGCCGCGAATATAGTTAATAGGAGCGTCCTACGCCCCGTCTACGATATATATACCTTACGGGGGGTAACTACCCTTTAAGAGAAGACGAGGGCCGGCGCTACGCGCTATGCTTCTCGCGCCCGACCTTATCGCGCTACCTCTCTAGCTAGGGGTTAGGGTTATTACCCTTACGCTATATCCCTTACGGCATTCCCTATCTACTAAATATAGTTATAAAACCGGGGCTCGGGGCTTATATAGCTTCTAAAGTCGCCCGGCCGCTTTATTTACGAAGGCCTACTAATTACACCTTAGTAAGTACGTTACCCTTTCGCTAAAGCATTATTAATAATAGTATATAGGAGTAGCCTTTTAAGCCCTTAACGGTGCCCTACGCGCCTATAAGTCGGCAAGACTCGTCTAGCGCTGCCTTATATAAAAACAATTCCCTCGCTTAATAAACGTAGGTTTAAATAGCGCTTACTACGCGGCGTTAAAAGCGCCCGCCTAGCATACTAGCTAATAGGACACTAAACAACGCACGGTAAGGCGGGATATAGTAAGGCGGGAAGCGATAACGGCTAAAGACTACTACTTTCGAACTCGCTAGTCTATACTAAACGCTTATACCGGAGACGGACGATTTTAGCCCCGCCGATATCACGACGGACGTGCTAGTAAGATAGACGTAAAACGGGCATAATATTAACTTTTCGGCTATAGCCGGTTTTATCGCACCTTTCTTAAGCTCCCGCCCTCTTAAACCTAAGGAAGGCACGCCTCCTTACTAAAGCCTATATTCGTAGCTTAGCCTCTAAGCCCTATATAGTATATTCCGCTTAGCGGACGTAGATACTGCAATATACGGGTTAGTAGTCCGCTAACCTATAGTCCTCCCGATCGATATAGAGGAGGAGTAAAACAACGCGACCGAAGCTATACTACAATATATACTTATAAACCCGCTAACCCCTACGACTATTTATATCGGGAGAAAAGCGGACCTATAGCTAAGTATAATAACCTATAAGTATATAAGCTACTTTGCCGTCGATATTCTACTACTATACTCGCGTTAATATATTGCTAGGCACGCTAAGCGAGAGCAGTAAAGACCCCTTACTTAGCTTTTAGCGACTAATTATACCTATAGCTATAATAGCGGCCGAAAAGCTAATCGCTTCGTAGTCGGAGTCTATGCCGGAAGACGTTAACCTAGCTTATAGTTTACCCTACTTTATCGTAGCTATTAGTTTAATCGCGCTTCGCAGGGGGGCATAGGCGGCGTACGGTAACGAGCATAGCCTTAAGGGCGGCGGGACTAACAACGACGTGGCCGATATTATAAGTCGGTATAGCTACCCTTATGCTTATAGCGGTGCCCTAAGTATAGCCGCGACCGGTATAGCAAGACTAAGCGTAGTGGTAGCCGCGAATATAAAGACCGCCGCCGAGGTCGTGCGACTAGCCACCCGCCTATTTAAAGATACCTTTAACGCTAGCGATATAAGGTAGATAGCCGTAGCGTCGACGTAGTTAAGCAAGCTTATGTCCTATACCCTTAGTCTATCCGGGCTTTAATCGGCCGAGGACCTCTTACCTAACGTAAATATATATACTAAGACTCCGACTTAAGACCTTAAGACTTTGCCTAAGACTATGTTAAGGGAGCTAGTCGCTAGCAGTTTACGGGCAAAGATTAGGCCACCTTAAGCGCGGCACTAGCGGGAGAGGGTAATCTTAGTTCTTAACCTAAAGGCTATAAGTCTACCTAAGATTTGCTATATATTCTTAAAGCGTATATATTATAGGGTAGTAGGTATAAGTCCCTCTTATAATTAGTCGTTACTAGTTACCGATATAATACGGGCGTTATTCGTTACTATCGCTAAAGACGACCTTAAGGCGAAGTCGTTTGCCGAACGCCTATCGCGCTAAGAGTTAAAGTAGCGATAAGGCTATAATAGCTAATATAAACGAGTTATATATTAGGATATATAACTATATATCCTTACTTATCTTCCCTTTTACTATATTTATTGCGACTACGGAGGACGATTAGTGCCTATTTCCTATAAAGGACGATTAGTGCTTATTTCTTATATATTTATCGTCTTTATTAACTATATACTAGCATTTCCCTATACCGCCTTAAAGGAATCCTTACTTAAACACCCTCTCTATAAATATCTTCCTACCGCTAACCTTAATATAATATCCCCCTATTTTAAAATAGGCCACTTAATATAATAATAGCGTATAATATAGCAGCGGACGATAAGCATAACGCAGCGGCCTTTATATAGAGGATAGATAAGACGTTAAGGTAGATATACGAAGCTACGGAAAGTAGCTAGCTAGAGGATATTAACTTAAAGAATTTATATAGCTCTATTAAGAACGAGATAAAGGAGGTATAGCATAACCTTAAGCAGCTTAGCCTCGTGCCCTTTATATATATCCTAGGAGAATAAGCACCGCAGCCCGATAGCATCGACTTATAGCGAGGCTATAATAACGACTTATAGCTAAAGTAAAGCAATAACGGCGAGCCCCCTCTTAGTAACGATAAGCAGCTAAAGCAAAGCAATAATAACGATCCGTGCCTTAGCGAGAACTCGTAGCTAGAGTAGAGTAACGATAATAAGCCCCCTCTTAGTAACGATAAGCAGCTAAAGTAGGTTAACGACGACGAGCCCCCTCTTAGTAACGATAAGTAGCTAGAGTAGGTTAACGACGACGATCCGTGCCTTAATAAGAACTCGTAGATAGAGTAGAGCAACGATAGCGAGCCCCCTCCTAGCAACGATAAGCAGCTAAAGTAAGGCAACGACGACGATCCGTGCCTTAGCGAGAACTCGTAGATAGAGTAAAGTAACGATAATAAGCCCCCTCCTAGCAACGACGAGTAGCTAAAGTAAGGCAATGATAACGATCCGTGCCTTAGCGAGAACTCGTAGATAAAGTAAAGTAACGATAGCGAGCCCCCTCTTAGCAACGACAAGCAGCTAGAGTAAAGTAACGACGACGATCCGTGCCTTAGCGAGAACTTATAGATAGAGTAGAGCAACGATAAGCAGCTAAAGTAAGGCAACGACGACGAGCCCCCTCTTAGCGACGATAAGCAGCTAGAGTAAGGTAATGATAACGATCTATGCCTTAGCGAGAACTTATAGATAGAGTAAAGTAACGATAGCGAGCCCCCTTTTAATAACGACAAGCAGCTAAAGCAAAGTAACGATAAAGGCCCCTCTTAGCTCTTAAGTATAAAGAAGGATAAGAATAAAGCTTAAGCGGCATAGGCTAAGAAATATACTAAGCCTTATAAATATAAAGAATAGAAAGGCAAAGTTATAGATATAAATAGTAAGAGCCCGGGCAAAAACCTTACGAAGCTAGCGGAGGAGGGAAAGGGCATAGCTATAAGGCAGCTTATACTAAACACGTTACGCGGACTAAAGTATATAAAATAAGAGAGCGACCTATACTACGCCGCTAAATCGGAGGACCTCGGCGAGTTATTCTTAGCCTTATCTAAGGATAGGGCTAAAGGCGGACCGATAATATAGGCAGCCTTATACGCGGCGCGAATCCGACAATTTACGGGGGAGAGGCTAGTTACTAAGATCCTTATACGTCGCTATAAGGTCTTACTTTACGATAAGGTTAATAAGCTAAGGCCCTAAAGCTTATAACGAGTACTAAGGCCTATACTTAATCGCCTTATAGTAATAGTAGGCTAAGACCGTTATAAGCTAAGCTACTACGTTAAGCGTGGCTAGAAGCTATAGCTCTTATATAGGTACTACCTAAGTATACTAGCGCTACTGCTAGTAAGGCGGATAAAGGACTAGTCGCTTAACGACTATATATTTAAGCAGCGTATAGCCGACTTAATAGTAGCGGGCTAGTATATTAGCTAAGATATAGATATCTTAAGCTAATATAAAACCGGAACGAACACTATATAGGCGATTATAGCTAGGTTTATAGGGTTTAATATTAATAATAAGGGGTAAGGGGCTTAGTATCCGCGTCGCTATAGTTCTTACGATTATTATTTAAAACTTAGTATAGGGTTCTCGGGAAGTAGTACTATTCTTTAAACTAACTAACTATAATATCTTTTACCGACCCGTCTTAGTTTAATATAACTTATTAAAAAACCAGTCCCCTCTACTAAAGGTAAAGGCACCTTTATTAAGAGATAACTAGTATTTTAGTATTTCTTAGATATAACTATAACCCCTAAAAACTATAAAGAATTATATCGGTTATCGTCTCTTAGTAGTAAATCGTATTCGGTAATAGGCTACCCTTACCTCCTCCGTTTACGTGCCTTAACTTAGTAATAGGCTGCCCTCGCCTCCTCTATTTACGTGCCTTAACTTAGTAATAAGCTGCCCTCGCCTTATCCGCTTATATACCTTAACTTAGTAACGGGCTACTATACGACCTTTACGCGGACGATTAAGCCGGGTAAGGTCGGGAGGATCGCTATATAGTATAGCGTTAAGCGCGAGTTAAGGTTAAAGAGCAGCGAGTTTTAAGTTAGCCCTTAAAAGAGGGTTAAAGTAAGTATATAGCCTTAGAGAAGAGTATAGGCAAAAGGAAGGTAGATGTTTAAAGGAGACCCTTTTAAAGCCTTAAAACGTTAAGGCACGTAAACGGAGAAGGCGCTTAATTCTAACTCCTTAAGTAGTTACTACCTAGCATTAAAGTAAGTATATAGCTTTAAAGAAGAGTATAGGCGAAAGGAAGGTAGATATTTAAAGGAGACCTTTTTTAAAGCCTTAAAACGTTAAGGCACGTAAATAGAGAAGGCGCCCGATTAGAATTATATCGGTTATCGTCTCCTAGCGGTAGATCGTACTTAGTAACGGGCTGCCCTCGCCTTCTCCGTTTATATACCTTAACTCGGTAACGGGCTGCCCTTACCTTCTCCGTTTACGTGCCTTTACTTAGTAATAGGCTGCCTTACGACCTTTATACGGACGATTAAGCCGGGTAAGGTTAAGAGAACCGCCTTATAGCGTTAGCGACGGCTAGGTTCGAATAGTCCGGCGAGAAAAGCGCCGATAAAGATAGGCCCGGGGGCCTTAAGTATATCCCGCTTAAAGTAGTCGTAGCGGTTATATACGTTTATACCTTAACTACGCTATCGCTAAAGCCTATATATAAGCGGTTAAGCATAGCCTACTTAGCAGTAAACTTAACGCCTATATCTTCCCCCCTATAATCGTAAGAAATAAGTCG
>JAPEBW010002287.1:0-13325 GCA_027405785.1 Ophiocordyceps robertsii
ATCGGTATGTGAGATATAAGCATATAGACGATAATTAACGTCCCGACCCCTAACTAAGGCCGGGGCGAGACCTTTTAGCAGTGCGGTATTATCGCACTGTTTCTCCGTAGTAATTAACCTCCTTATATACTTAAAACTACTTATTAAGGTCTGTAATTATCCTTACCTTTTAGCCTTAGCGGAGTACTAGTAGTTCTTTAAAATAGTTTATCGCTATAAAGCTCTTATAATCCTATATTATCGTTTAAGTAAGCTTAAGGTTATTAAAGAAGAATATTATATTATATCTTAGTAGCGGCGCCCGGACTTATATAAGTAAGGCGTAGCTAAAGCTAGCTTAAATTATTGTAATAACTATATAAATTACTTATTTATAAATCGCTAGTCTTAGCTAAACTATTTTAACTTTAGTTTAGATCCCTTTATAGGCCTTAATCTATAAGACTAATATAAAGTTAATAAGGTTCCTTTAATAAGGAACTAGAAAATCGTAGCTAAGTAATATATTAGCCGCTAGGTGTTTTACTATTTAAGCGCTAATCCTTACTTTTATACCCGCGAGGCTACCGTTTAGCGTTTTTAGTATATATATAGTAAATCCTACCTATTTAATTATAGCCGTCCTTTTTACTCCTTAAATAGAAATTCGTTAAGAAGAGTTTATAGTTATATCTTAAAAGGTCTTTACTAAGTTAGCTTTAATAAGGCTTCGGTTTGCTTTAATATCTAAACAAGCTTTAATACTTATCCTAGGCCTTTCTTTTCTATAGACTAATAAGTATATATAGGTAAATTATAATAGCTTATTAAGGCTTAATAATTAGATATTAAGAGAAGCCTTAACTATTTAAATACTTTATAGTTTCTAAATAATTACTTACTATACTAAGCTATATCTTTATATAGCAACGTCTTAGCTAAGGTTAAGGGGGTATTTACTTTCGATATATTAATAAAGCTTATTCCTTAAAGGGAATACTTCGCTATAAAATCTATATACTTTATTAGCCTTTTAAACTAAGTTTATTATAGTATAGATTGCGGTTTCCCTTTAGCTTTTATTAGTATCTATTTAAGCTTTTTCTATATTATACTCTTTATTTTTAAAATAGTTATTGGCCTTTACTATAGCTCCTTCCTTAATTATAAAGTATACCCGCTTTAGTTTTAGCGTTAATAAGTATATAGTTTTAAAGGTTCCTTCTCTCTTAAGCTAAAAGACTTTAGCTTATATCCTTAGCTATTTAAATAGGTTTCTCCCTTAACTTAGCAAGCGCTATAAGACTTATAGTATATCTATGTTTACTAAGCGGTTTAAGAATATAACCCGCGACCTTAGTAAGCCCTTAATAAATAGCTAAGGCGTCCTAAACTATCTTTTCAGTGCGTATAAGGTACGGCTAGTAAGCCCTTACCTTTTTATAGGTTAAACCTATTTCTTTTACGCTAATAAGTACTTTTAAGATCCTTAAGTTTATTTTACTTATAGCTAAAGAAGAATTTCCTTATACTTATTAATTTATTTATTAATATTCTTATTCCTTACTAAACGTTATAAGGATTCTTATAAATAAACGCCTAGTTTTTAGTAAATTACTATAGTTAAGTAGTTTAGTTAATAAAGCGCGGCCTTAGCTTTATATTTTAAGCGCGATGTTTAAGACTTAACGTTAGACCTTATTCCTATATCTTTAATAGTAAAGTGCTTTTTATTAAGTGCTTATATCGCTATATTTAAGTGGATTTTAAACAGTTTTTTTAAGGCGGAGAATTATCGGCTTAGTTTAACGCCGGGCTCGCTAAGTTCTTTTTATTATAGTTTTAAAAAGTCTTTAAAATACTATTCCGTTATACTTCTTTAAAGGAAGGAGGGCAATTTAATAGCTAATTTATCTTAATAGGTCTTGCCTTTATTAGCGTATTAGCGGATATAGTTAATAAAACGGTCTACTCTTAAAAATATATTAGCCTTATTATCTTCTTAAACTTTATTAAAGGATGCTTTTAGCGGTCTTAATAAGTTAAATCTCCTTATATCCTTAGCTTATAATTAAAGTTTTTCTTAAGGCTTAATAAGCGTATTTTCTTTTCTTAATACTTAAAGGAGATTAAGAAATTATTTATTTAATATTATTACTATTCTTACTAAAGGGCTTAAAGCTATACTTAGTCTTAATATCTATATACTAAGTATAAATAAGTTTAGCTTACTAAGGGTTTCGTTTACTATATCTTTATTACTTATTATTAAGGTCTTAGTCTTAATACTTTTATTAAGCGCTTAACCTTAAGTTTTATACGTATCTTAAAATCCAGTACACTATAAGGCCTTAAGTGTAAAAGGCTCGTTTTTATTTAATTAAAAGTCCTAAAAATGCTTTAATTAGCTTAGCTATAGCGGATAAAGCTAAATAGTAATACTAAACTAAGAAACTACTAAGTATCCTTTAAGGTAGATTTCCGGTTAAAGCTTATAGACTAAACTTTATTAGTAGTATATAGTAAAAGTATCCGCTAAGCTTATCGTTTTAAAAAAAGAGTAACTTTATTATAGGCTTAATCTAAAGGGTATTTAGTAAGTAAAGAGCTAGACGGTTTTAAGGTCGGCTTATTCTTACTCTTTTTATTTAAAGAATAATTAATCCGTTTAAGTAATACTAAATTTAGTTTACTTAGTTATATAAGTTTTATTATTTTATAGTCTATTCTTTATTAATATTTTAAAAGTAAATTATCTTTTGAAAGGCGGTAGTCTTAGCTTAGCTAAGCGGGCTTTATTTTACGCCTTATCTAGCTTTATAAGCTATTATAATATAATACCTTAAAAAAAGGTAAAGAAGATTATTAAATTAGTATGCTTAGTTAGCCGCGGCCTTTTCCGCTTTTATAGCTTACTTATCTTTAAGTTTTATTATAAGCGCGTGAAAATAAAAATGCTTATTATTAAGATTAAACTTAAAGGCTAATAAGAGCTTCTTATTTAAGAAAATATCGTTTAGTATTTAACTTCTTATAAAAAAGTGCTTAATTATATAATATAGTTACTCTTAGCTTAGTAGATATTTAAGGGAATTTTATTTAAGTAGGTAGGAATTATTACTATTTACTATATCCTATAGGATAAGGATAAGAGGATAAAGCGCGGACTAATTACTACTAGTTAAGGCCGGTACTATAAACTAATTACTACTAGTTAAAGCTAGTACTATAAACTAATTACTACTAGTTAAGCTAATATAAAAAGCTAATTATTATATATAAACGTATATAAAGGTTTATAATAGTAAAAAGCTTATCTTTTTTTTTAAAAAATATTAAGCTACTTTATACTTAGTTTGTTAAAATATTTTTAAGAATATTTAATTATACTATTTAGCTATTTATCGTTAATATTTAAAAAACCGTAAATATTCTTATAAAATTACTAAATAAACTAAGCGTAAGCTTAGTTAGAAATATAATAGACTATAATCGGGGAAATCTTTTAAATATCCTTAGATATGCTTTAAAAATCGCAGTAAAGTTTATCCTATATCTTTTAAGGTATTTCCTTAATTAAAAACGGACTAAACTATAATTAAAATATCCCGCGGAAACCCTTAAATATCCCTTAAAAATACTAGTAGAATCTGTTCAATAGCTTTTATAGTGTTTCTTAAAGTTAGAAATATCGTAAACTATAGTTAAATAAGCTCTTAAGTATTTATAGTTATATCTTTAAAACCTTAGCGGGGCCTATTTAGTAATATTTATCGCGTCTTTTTAAGCAAGCCTTTATAGTATATGCTTTAAGCGTTCTTACTATAAGGTTTTATAGCGCTCCTTAAGAAGAGAGTAAAAAGTTTAAGCGTTGCCGCCTAGGTTTTATAATAGTCTATTTTTAAGTTGCGGTATAAATATATTTATATATCTCTTTAATGTATTTTTAGGTCTTCTTAGATAATAATCTTTAAGGTGTTTTAAATTAATAGTACTTTTTAGCCTTCTTATATACTATATTTATTCTTTAAAGTAATTTAAATTAAAAATATCTTTTAAATACTACGAGCTTTTATATAAATTATTTTGTCTTTTTCTCTTATTTTATTTCTTAATCTTATTTTTATTCTTAAGTTATTACTACTTAATATTCTTTTAGGTATTTAATAGACTTTTTTTTAATTAATTATAAGTACCTTTATAATTATTTTTAAGCCTTTTAGTATCTTTATTAAGGTTTGCTGTCGTTTTCGCGTATATTATACTAGTCGTAATAGTATTATCGTTTATTATACTAGTTTCCTTATCGTTTTTCGTTATAATAACAATTAATGCAATATTAATATTTATACAGGCCGCCTTACTATTATTATTACTGCTAATCCTTTTTTAATTATCGTCTTTATAAAGTTTTATTATATTTAAATTATTCGAGGGTTTTATTTTTAGTTCGTCCTATATTTAACTATAAAAAGAATATTTAAGGTATCGTTTCAAACTTTAAAAGGCCTTTATCCTTATTTATTATAGGATTATATTTCTATAAAAAGGGTGGTCTTTATATAATATTATAGCTAATAGCTAAGACGTTAAGGGAATCTTTAAAGTTGTAAATCCTAATCGTATTTGTAAAAGGATTAGTCTTATATATAATCTTGCTATTATTATACTTAAAGGGTAATCCTTTTAAAAAAAGAAGTATGTAAGGCTTATCCTTTTTTTTTATAATAAAAGTTTAAACGATTTACCGTTATAAGATATTAAGGAGCAAATAGGTGCAGAAGAGAGCAGGCTTGTAGCCACGAGTAAGGGGATTATAGAGATGTAAAGAGTGTGCGAAAAGGTAAAGGAATAGGTAAGATGTGTGTATATAAGGTTGATGATCTATCTACGGTAAAGGGGGGACCAAGGCTTCCTTATATAGACAATTCCCAAGCTATAAGTAACTTAAGTGATTTAGAAAAGAGCCCCCTGTCTAGCGCAGTTATACATAGTAGGCCAATAGCTGTTGTTAGGTCAATATTGTATTTGTAAGCCTAGGGATTAATCCCGCAAGGAATACGAGGTGGCGCAGCGACTTGGCACGGATTATGCATATAGTCTCCACACACACCTCTTCCTAATCTGCTCATATCTTGCCTATGTGTGGGTTGAATAATACGAAAAAATATGTATAGTATGCAGAATTGTATAACGGATTTAGTGTATATTTCAGCGTATTTATGTCATGTGTTATATATGCTGTATTTAGCCTATAGGCTGCGGGAGAGTATATTTTACTCCCTTATATAGGAGAAATAGAGCAACTTATCGCACTATAATCTACTAATACGTTATTAGGATATTCTTTTAATTCTAATAAAAGGGTTATTTTTATACTTCGAAAATTATTATTTAACGTAAGTAAGTTTTATATCTTAAGGAATAGCCTTATTAATCTTCAGCTCGTTAGTTTTTTTCCTTACTTATAGACTTTTAAGTCAATCTTAATTCTATTTACAGAATTAGTTTATTTAAGTAACTAAGGTGCTTAATACCTTTAAAAACAAAATCCTTATTAGTTTTATAGTTCTTAACTACTTTATTAATAATATTAACACCTTTTTTATAAACGATTTTCTTTTTTCGCTTTTAGTCTTTAATTTCTTTTAACTTAGCTTTTAGTTAATTTTTAAGCGTTTTATTTTAAAAATGCTCTGCTTTTCGTAGTATCTTAAAATTATAACTCTTATTATAAAGGTTATAATTTATCTTAAAATACTCGCTATATCGTCTAAACGTATCTTAAATAGCTAAGTTAAGGAATTCTATATCTTCTTTAAGCTTATTAGCTAGCTCGTTTTTCTTTTTCTTAAGATTATCTTTATTTTTAATGAAATTAGTAATATATATAAAAAGAGATAGATAGTCTTCCTTTAGCTTTATAATCTTCTTAATTAAAGCTAAGTTACCGTCTTTAAGGTTTTTAATAGTTATTTTATTTTATTTTTTAAAGAGTAAAGGTTATTAAATTTTAATCCGGTTATTAGTATTTTCTTATATTAGTTCCTTTTTATTAGCTTTAATATTCTTTTTAAGGTTTTTTATAAAAACTTTAATATTAGTTATAAGCTTTTTAGTTATTATAGCGGGTTTATTATAAGTCTTCTTTAGTTTAGGAAACTAACCGCTTCCTTACTTATCCGATATATATATAAGGCAGTCGTTATTATAGTATCTAGTTTAGGATAACTACTTATAAGCCTTATTCTTAATAGTAATAACTATATCGAGATACTTAATAAAAAGAGTATAAGGCTTATTGTTATCTTTTTTCTTAAAAGTAAGCTCTTTGTTTATTTTATTAAATTTAAGGTCTTAAGAATTATAGGTATTATTATCTTTTATATTTAAAGGTATAATATATATATTAAAATAAAGAGTATTTTCGTTGTTTTCGCTAATAGTTTATAAAAATGTTCCCTGCTTATAATTATCCTTAGTCTTAAAAGCATTTCTTTACTAATCGTTTAAGCTATTTACTTTAAGGTTTATTTTAGGTTCTTCTTTATTAAGACCCTTTATAAGCGAAATAGTCTTAAACGGACTAAGGGTTAGTATAATAAGCTTCGCGTTAATTTTTATAGTATCCTTAATAGAAAGTAATAGTATAGTATATCGCAGATTATAAGCTAAGAGGGCATTATTCTCTTAAATAAGTATATTCTTTCTTTTAAAGAAATTCTTTTTCTTAATATAATCTCTTATAATATAGCCTTCCTTCTTATAATTAAAGTATTAAATAGCCTTTCTTTTAACGGGCTTTAGCATGCTTGCTTTAAAGGTATTTAGGTTTATTATATTACTTCGGTCGCGCTTTTACTTTTTATTATTTCTTTTAATAACCCTACTAAGAGTTAAACGGTGTTTTTATTATTATTAGCGTTTTTATTACTTATTATCTATCTAGACCGGTAAATTAATATAGTCTTAAAGCGTCTCTAGCTTATTTAAGCGGTAAATTTCATTTTTAACATCTTCTTTAAAACCTTTATAAAAATTCGCTATAAAGGCATTATCTTCTTATTATAGCTTAAAGGTAATCTATTAGAATTAAGCTATATAAGCTAATAAAGACGTAACTTACTTAAAGCTTCTTTATTTATACTTTACTAATCGTTGCTTATTTATAATTCTAAACGTTTTTTATAAAGCTTCTTTAAAGTTATTAAAATTCTTATAAATATTCTTCGTCTTAAAATTCTTATCTTTAAGACTTTTATTTATTAAGTCCTTAAAAATCGGTTTAAACTACGTTGCTACTAAAGCTTTATAAGAAACTAAATATAAAAATAACCTTTACTACTTCTTAATTTACTATAATATAATAAATCTAAAAATAAGCTTTAAAAGAGGTAATAAACTCTTATAGCTAAGCTAATTCTTTAGTATAAGGTTAAAGAGCTTTAATCTTTAAAGTAAAACTACTATCTATAGAGCTTATAAGGGGATATAAAAGCTTTAAATGCCTTAAACTAAACTGCGGCTAACTAGTTAGCTATAGTATCGGAGAAAAGTAGATATTTCTTTTTCTATTTATTAAAATTAAATAGACGTAATTATAATAAATACTTTTTTTTCTATTTAATAGCTTAAAGAACTTACTAAGTATAAAATACGAAGTATTTTTTATTAAAGCTAAAAGTTATAAACTATACTATAAGCTAATTTTATATTACTAAAATACTAATCTTTTATAAAGATTAGTATCTTAGCGTAATTTACTATGTTTATAATTTAAAGTAAAAAAAGTAAAAGAAGACTTAATATAAACTACTAAACTAAATAAAGTAAAGGTATCTTACTATACGGATTTCTTAAGTTAAAACTAGCTAAAAAAGAAAAAAAGAAAAAAAAGAAAAAAGTTTTAAGAAGGAGGACGAAAGGCATCCTTTTATACTTTTTTAAAACTGCTAAAAGGCTTTCCTTTTATATGCTTTTTTATACCTTTATATATTAATTTATAACTTCTACCTTATATAACTTATAAGGTTATTAAACTACTTTTTAAGCTAATAAAAGTAGCTTACGCTATCTTTATTATTAGTTATATATAATATACGCTATATTACTTATAACTAGCTTATAAGACTAACTATTCTTATCTTAAAACCTTTTACGAGGTTTTATTTTATTTTAAAGGGAGGCCTCTTACTTTAGCTTTATACAAAGTATTAGTAGATTATATAAGGCATTAGTTAATTTATCCGATCTTAATCCTTTTATTAGCCGAAGTTAACCTAAGCTAATTATAGGCGTATGTAACTTATACCGCTTATAGCTAATACTATCCGTCTTTAACTATTTAACTATATCGTCTCTCCTTATAACTACCGGTATTTACTTTAATAATTATAACTCGTAATTAGCAGTATTTACTTTACTAGTTACTTCTTTATATTAAGCGGTATCTACTTTACTAAATATTAATACTTTTAGTACTAAGGACTACTAATAAAATAAGGTTTCCGTTATAAAGTAGCTTATAATTACAGGACCGGCCACGTAGAAATATAATAGTAGTAGGATTATAGTTTTATAATAATAGCTTATTAAAACTTAAAAGGTAGTATTTAGTTTAAAAATAACTATAAAAGGGGGGGTTCTTTAATAATAGCCTTTTTTTAAAGGCCTACGTATACTTAGTTTAGTAGCACGTGGCCGAATAATTGTTTATCTAAAGCTAGAGAGGGAAGGGGGAAATCTCTATCTAGGCTACGTAGCTTCGTACTTTATAGGGGTCGCTTAAGTAGCCCGTACTTAAGTTAAGTTCGGGTCGAACTCGGGCTAAGTTCGGGTAAAGTCCTATGCGACTTCAGCTACACGTTAGCCCGACTTCGGGTCGTTTGCTATAGTATAACTATAGCTCTTCTTACGGTATAGCCCGTAACACCTTTTAAGCTATTATTATAAGAAAATAGTATGTTTTTAAGTATTAACTAAGCTTTAAGGCGTTAAAGAATTTTATAAGTATAAGGCATCTTAAATTAGCTTTTAAATCGCTTACTATAAAACTATAATAGCTATAGCTCTTATATAAATAAAGATGTTATGCTTTAAGAAGCTTATACTATATAGAAAGAAGATAAATTGCTTATTATGTTATTATAATATTAAGGTCTTTAAGCTAAAGTAACTTACTTCGGAAACGATACCTTAATTATATCTTTTACTAAGTATTTATTTTTAGATATATTTTTCTTTTATTCCTATTTATTTATTTAAGAGCATCTTAAACATATAAGAGGCTAAATATAATTATAAGCAAATATAACTTTATATTTCTATTAGTAATTTAAACTATATAATTTACTCTTAGCTTTAAGTTATATTACTAGCTTATATAGCACTATACTTATTACTCCCTTTAAAGTATATACTTATTAAAGATATAAGTTATAATATAGACTTGGTATTATTAATAAAAGATTTCCTTCCACCGCCCTTATACTTTAAAGAAATTTACTTTATTTTCTTTATATATAATAGGCTTTAAAGTACAAAGTATACCTTTGCGACTATCTTTAACTTCCTTATTTTAGTTAAGGTTTAATATAGCTACGACCGCGGTAATATGTTCTTATTTATCCGCTTTTTATTTAGCCGCTTTTAAAGAGATAATAGCTTTTCCCTTTAAAAGGATCTTCCTATTAAAAGGGTTTTAAGAACTATTAAGGTCTACTAAGCCTCTGTAATATAACTAGATTTAAGCTTTAATACTAATATTAATATTAAAACGTATAGCTGTTAGTAAGTTAAAAGAAAAAGACTAAAAAGGGCGTTTTATAGCATAGCTTCCTTATAAATAATAGCTATAGTAAGCTTTATTACCTTTACTTTAACGCGAAGATTGTTTAAAGATTTATAAAGCTAATAGTATCCTTTGTTATTTTCTATATAAATAAAGCTAAAAGCGAAGTTTACTAAAGACTTTAAGTAAATAACTCTTAAAACTTAAAAGATAAGAGCGTAAAGCGGTTAGTTTTAAATACATACTATTAAGACTAAGAACCTTAAAAAACGTTTTTATATCTTTTAGTACTAAAAGTAAGTTTTTAGTACGCTTTAAATCTTATTTTTATTATATACGTTTAGTTTAATATAATAAAGAAGACTTCTTACTTAAAGATACTTAATAAACGTTTTTATAGCTATCTTACTATAAGAAGCCTTAAAATAAAGCTTTTACTAATTGTTATAAGTATCTTAAAAGCGGAAGAATACTATAGTAGGCTTAGCATTTTAAAAGATAGTAAAAATCTCTTAAGTTAGCAGCGCTTTCTTTTTTAAGAGGTTCCTCTTAAGTTATTACTATGTAAGGGTTTAGCGGAAATATATATTATATATAGAGGGATTAAAAGGAAGCTTAAAATTATAGTAAGCATTAACAATTAAAAAATCTTACTATTAAACTTCTTTATTAAAAAAGAAAATAGTATTAAGGCGGAAAGGGTTATTAAGCTTTTAAGTAAGGGGTTTATATAGCTTTTTTCTAATTAAAGCTTGTTATAGCTTATAATAATAAATTAATATAATTTAAAGTATATAAAGGTTTTTATTAAAATTACGTTTTAAGAGCTTAACTATTTAATAATAGCGGCTTTATTATAGAACGTAAGATATAAGCGCTCCGGCTACTTATATATCGGAATATAAGATATAAGCATATAGACGATAATTAGCGTCCCGACCCTTAACTAAAGCCGGGGCAAGACCTTTTAGTAGTATGGTATTATCGCACTATCTCTTTATAGCAAATAGTAGCAATTCCTTTAGCGTAGGTTCGATCCCCGCGCGAGAAAGTAGACCTATAAGTCTATATAGAAATAAGGCTCCGCCCGGGCGCGCGTAATAATATAAGCGTGTATAGCTTCTAACTACCGGCTTAATAAACCGGGGAGGTCCCGTCTTATAGATAATAAGGATATTATCGTCTTTTCTTTCGAGGCGGTAATTATTACGGAACGTAAGATATAAGCGCTCCGGCTACTTATATATTAGTATATAAGATATAAGTATATAGACGATAATTAGCGTCCCGACCCCTAACTAGGCCTAGGGCGAGACCTTTTAGTAGTGCGGTATTATTATACTATCTTTCCGTAGTAGGCTTTATAGTTATTATAAAAGCTTTAAATAAAGTTATATACCTCGTTTTAGGTATTAAAGCTAAAAAAAGGTAAAAGGAGTAAGATCGTAGTATTAAGGACGCTTTTATACTTATTAGTTTTATAAGCGGCTTTTTAAGCTTCGTTTAATTCCACTAAAAAAGGTATAAAAGTATTAAAAAGGCGGAAAAAGAGTTTATTATTATATTAATAGCTAGCTAATAGCTTTAAAGTTTAAGTATATATATAAAAGGAAATAGGTAAGGTTATAAGTAAGTTAAAGTAAGTTAAAGTATTTAAGCAGTACCGCGACTACTATGCTTTATAGCGTAAGAATAAGGGGATAAGGCGCAGACTAATTACTACTAGTTAAGGCCGGTACTATAAACTAATTACCGCTAATTAAGGCTAATACTACGGACTAATTATCGCTAGTTAAGCTAGTATAATAGACTAATTACTATATATAAACGTATATAAAGGTTTAAATATAGTAAAAAGCTTATCTTTTCTTTAAAGCATAGCTAGTTACTTTATACTTCGTTTTTTAAGCTAATTCTAAGGATCTTTAATTATACTATCCTTTTATTTATTATTAGTATATAGATAAACTATAGATATCCTTATAAAATGATTTAATAAACTAAGTATAAGCCTAGTTAAAAATACTATAAACTATAATAAAGGAAATCCTTTAAATATCCTTAAATATCCCTTAAAAATCGTAGTAAAGTCTATTTTATATCTTTTAAAGTGCTTTTATAGTTAAAAATAAGTAAAACTATAATAAAGATATTATATAAAACTCCTTAAATATTCTTTAAAGATATTAGCGGAATCTGCTTAATAGTTTTTATAGTATTTTTTATAGTTATAAACGTTATAAACTATAGTTAAATAGGCTTTTAAGCCTTTATAGTTATATCTCGGACACCTTAGCGGGGTCTAACTAGTAATATCCGTTATATCTCTTTAAGCAAGCCTTTATAGTATATGCTTTAAGCGTTCTTATTACGGGGTTTTATAAGGCTTTTTAAAAGTAAAGTAAGGAGTCTAAGTATAGCTATTTAGATTTTATAATAGCGACTTACTATATATAAGTAGTATAAATTAATAAGGCGAGCTAGCGTTTATAAATACTTTAAAGATAAGGCTTAAATATATATAAGGATTTATATAAGTATAAATAGTAATATTTATTAAATATACGGTTTATTATAGTGCGTACTTAATATTAAACCCTTTTTATAAAGAGTATTACTATTTACACTTATATATATCTCTATTTACACTCACGCTTTATTTTAAAGATACGTACTAACGCTAGCCCGCCCCGCCTATTTATACCGCCCGCGTATAGTAAGTACCTATACCTTCTAAATGCCCGCGCCTACATACGCAGCCTACACACGCCCTCGCCCTCGCCCGCCCTCGCCCGCCTATATATATATATTATACCTTTAAAGCTCTTACTAAAGACCCTCGCCTATATACATACACACACACGCCTACACACACATATAAGACCCTCGCCTATATACACGCACACGCCTATACACATATATAAGACCCTTGCCCGCACTGCCTTTAAAGCTCTCTAGCGCCGCGATAGACCCTCTTCTTAATGCCCCCGCGCCGCTTAAGGCGACTTAAATAAAGCCCCCGAAGGCCCTTAAGCCACAATCCCGCCCCTTCCGCCTTCCCTAGGCTTCGAAACCTACGATAAGGCATATAGCTTTATATATAGCTTCCTTCGTAAGAATAAAGCTGCTATTATTAAGCGGTTAAGTTCCTAAAAGCGGGATATCGACAGAATCGCCCTTATAACCTAAGTTATATTTATCTGCGATCGTAGGCTATAACGAGCTTTAATAAGCACTAGGCTTCGTAAGCCTTTTATATAAAAGCTCGACTGCCCTTTCCGCTTTCTTATAATAGCCTTACGCTCCGCCGCCGCCGCCAACAAGGCCACTAAGGCGTAGAAGTAGGATTTTCGTATTATAGAGGATTACTATAACTATAGGCCTTTACTTAATCCCTTAGCATATAATATTTATCGCTAGCGAACTACTATATAGTAAGACCTTAAGCGGAACCTCTCGAAATATAAAGCTTTACCGGCACGAGAGGTATTAAGCATCCTTTATAATACTAAGTCTTCTATAGCTTTCTTCTAGCTTTATAATATCTATAACGATT
>JAPEBW010002288.1:0-13312 GCA_027405785.1 Ophiocordyceps robertsii
CTAATACTAATACTAATACTAATACTAATACTAATACTAATACTAATACTAATACTAATACTATAACAGGTCGGCCTTAACGGGGCTAAAGCAGTAGTTATGCTACTATTTATTGCTACTACAAGGCAGCCATTTAATTAAACCACTACGTTAAACGGCGGCAGGGCAAAAGAAGATAAATTAACTAATCTGCTAGCTAGTTAATTAACCACGCCTATTAAGGGTTACACGGGCGCAGCCCGGGCCTAATTTAGGGCCTAGCCCGTAACACTACCCCCTCTCTACCCCCGCCACCCCTAAGCGGGGCTGATAAGTCGTCTCCCTTAGCCGGCAGCTCTCTCGTGGCTATAAGCCTAGGCCGTCCCTGCTAGTACGTCGGCAGGTCTCGAACCTAAGACCCTTTATTGTAGCTTAGTTAACTATAACGGGTCGGCCCTAACGGGGCTAAAGCAGTGGTCATGCTACTGTTCGTTGCTGCTGCGGGGCAGCTATTTAATTAAACCACTGCGTTAGACGGCGGCAGGGCAAAAGAAGACGAATTAACTAAGCTGCTAGCTAGTTAATTAACCACGCCTATTAAGGGTTATACGGGCGTAGCCCGGGCCTAATCTAGGGCCCAGCCTGTAATAAATACTAATACTAATACTAATACTAATACTAATACTAATACTAATACTAATACTAATACTAATACTAATACTATAACTAATACTAATACTATAACTAATACTATAACTAATACTAATAATACTAATAATACTAATATAAATACTAATACTATAAAGAATAATATTTAGTATTAAAAGCTAAGGTATACTTTTAAGCTATTAAAGAAGGCTAATAATAAAGATCTTTATAAAATTTGCCTTATAAGTAAATTTACTAGTAAAATAAATAAAGAAACTACTAATAACTATAAAAAATATGTAAATAAAGTAGTAAGTAATATATACGGGCTTATTTTCCTTATAAGTTATATTAATAAAAATATTATATTATATTTCTAGATAAAGCTACTAAATGTTAAGCTTTAAAGCTTTTATTTAAAAAATCCGAAGCTTATAAGGCTTTTTAAAAGTACAAGCAGCTAGCAAAAAATACTAGTAGTAAAAAATTATAAAGACTAGCTACTAATAATAGCACTTAATATACTAATAATAAATTCGCTTAATATCTCTTTAATAATAGTATATAATGCTAAAAAACAGCAACTTATACTAAAGAGCTTAATAAGCTAGTAGAGATAATAAATAAAACCTTATTTAATATAGCTAGATATTTTTAAAGACTGCTAGCTTAGATAATAAACTATAAAAAAAGGCTATATAGTAAAGAAGTAAATTCCTAATACTAGCTTATTGAAATAGTAAATAAATGACTTGCTAAATGCTATAATATCACTTCGCCAATATATTATAAAATAAATATTTTATTAGAATTTAATAGCTTCTTATACGCTAACAAAAGACGAATATAAACTTAGTACTAAGAAAAGATACGCGGACGAGTCTACTTTGCAGCCTAGAGAGGAATAATAATAATCCGGCGGACCGAAATAATTATAATACGCTAGAAAGGCATAATAATATTCCGGCTAACACCTCTCCGCGCCTATAAAAGACTCTTTTTTCCTCTTTTCTTCTTAGCTAGAACTTAGACCTTTAAGCAATTTAAGTTCGCTTTTATTACTACCTTTTTTTCTCTTATACCTTAGTGACTCCTCTGTCTTATACTCTTAGTTATATTAACTACTACCCTCTTATATAATAAGATGCTATATAAAGCTATAAATAAAAGCCCTTATAAGACTTTATATAATAAAAAACCAGGTATAAGCTATATAAGAATCTTTAGCTTTATAGCTTATTCTAAAAATAAAACCTTATAAAGGAAATTAAATAATAAAGCTATAAAAGACATATTAATAGGTTTTACTACTACTAATACCCTATATAAAGTATATAACCCTATACCTAATAAAAGCCTCTTTATTAAAGATATTATTATTTTAAGAGGCTCTTTTTATTAAAATACTATAAATAATAATAAAGACTTAAAATTTTAATACGAAGTAAGAATAAACCTTATAAATAATAATGCTATATCCTCTTTTAATAATAGTATATTCTCTTTTAATATTAATACGCCTCTTAGTAGTATTACTATAAAAAGTTATAATGAATCTATATATAATAGCTCTATAAACAAGCTAGCTAGTAATAAGAATGATAATATAATAAAATTTCATATAAGGAATAAACCTTTTAATATAATAAACAACGACTTTGTTAATAGGTTAGCCTTATATATAAATGTAAAAAATAAACCTAATACCTATAAGCATACTATAAGTAGCCTTAATAAAGAAGAATAGCTAAAATTTATACTAAAAGAAATAACTAAATTAAAAAAGTAAAAAACGTAGTCTTAAGTAAACCTACTAAATAATAGGACTCT
The DNA here is from genome assembly GCA_027405785.1 of Ophiocordyceps robertsii. Lineage (NCBI taxonomy): Eukaryota > Fungi > Ascomycota > Sordariomycetes > Hypocreales > Ophiocordycipitaceae > Ophiocordyceps > Ophiocordyceps robertsii. Next base: position 2,458 of record JAPEBW010002288.1, read on the forward strand.
TTTAAAAGGAAGGTAATTATATGTTATAGGACATAAAGATAATAAAACTATATATAAATATAGATATATTAATAAAGGTTTAAATTAAATAATAGGCCTAGATTATTTAAAACCTTTTCTTAGTACTTGCTAGCCGAAAACCTATAAGCTTATATTTATATTAGCTTTATATAGTAAATAAAATATAAAACAATACGATATAAAAATGCCTTTATATATATAGAAATAGATGAAAAAACATATATAAAGCAACTTATAGGGTTTATTAATAAAGACTATTCTAATAAGGTATATCGCTTATATTAAGCATTATATAGCTTAAAACAAAGCTTGAAACTTTAGTATAAGCATTTATTTTATAAATTAAAAGAACTAGAATTTACTATATTACTATAAGGTAAAGCTATATTTATAAACAATAAACCAGGACTTATATTTATATATTATATAGAAAATATAATGAGAATAAGATCTAATTATAAAAATAATATTAACTATATAATAAAAAAACTATAAAATAAGCTTAGAATAAATAAATTAAGACTTATAAAAGAATTTCTAAGAATAAAAATAGAATATAATACTAGTAAAGACTATTTAGCTATAAATTAGATAAAATACCGAAATAAAATAGAGAAATAGTTTAATAAAGAGAAACTAAATCCTCTTTTTAGCTATATATAATAAGGAGTTAAGCTAAAAACCTTTTTTTAAAAAATGCTAGCTCTAAAGAAATAAAACTATACTAAGAAAAAGTTAGGTCTTTATTATACTTAGCATTAAAAAAAAGACCTAATATACTATATATAATAAATATAGGCTTTAGATTTATGTTAAACCTTAATATAACTTATTATAAGGCTTAAGACTAGATTAAGAAATACTTAAATTACTTACTTACCTCTTTTAAATATATACTATATAATAAAACATAGCTTATATATAAAAATAGATAATATAAATATATTAAAGAATAAAAATAGTAATAATAATACTAATAATACTAATAGTACTAATAATAATAATAATACTAATAATAATAATAATACTAATAATAATAATAATACTAATAATAATAATACAACTAATAATAATAATACTACTAATAATAATAATACTCCTACTAATAATAATCATACTATTAATAATAATACTTATAATAATAATAACAATAATAATAATAATAATACTATTACTACTACTACTAATACTAACAATAATACTAAATATATACTAAAAGGCTATGTTAATACTAACTAGGCTTAAGATTCTTTTAATAGAAAATCTATCTCTAGCTATATAATAATAATAGAATTAAATATTATAAGTGAAAATAATATATAACAAAACTCAGTTGCTCTTTTTAGCTATAAATTAAAATATATAGCTATAAGCGAGGCAGCTAAAGAGCTAAAATATTTAAATAACGTTTATAACTATATTAATAACGTTTTAAAACTAAATATAACTATACTTATACCTCCTTTATTAACTAATGACAAAGGAGCTAAAAAACTAGTAGAAAATCTAAAATTTTATAAAAAAACTAAGTATATATATATAAGATATTATTCTATATAAGAAGAAATAATAAATAACAAAGTATAATTAGCTTATATTAATACTAAGAACTAGCTAGCAGACGGCTTTATTAAAGGTCTAAATATAAATAAACATAAGACCTTTATATATAGAATAAGTCTTAAGTAAATAAACTATATAATCTAACTATATAAATATATACTTAGCTTACGGGAGAATATTAAAGTACTATAGCTTAAATATAGCTATTAGTATTATAAAATATTATTATAACTACTATATACTTTAAATATAGCTATAGTAATAAGAATACTATATATAACTACTATATACTTTAAATATAGCTATAAAAATAAGCTTACTATATATAACTACTATATACTTAAAATATATCTATAGTAAATAATAATAAGATATATTATAATACTTTACAATATAATAGTAAAATATATTATACTTAATAATATAAGTAAGTAAATAACTATATATAAAATAATAAGTATATATAAGACTTAGGTCTTACCTTAGTAATTAGATTAAACAAATAATTAGTCTTCTTTATAAAAAAGAAAAAGATTTTAAGCTTTAAAAATAAACGTTTTAAATGCTTAAAATAATTACTTAGCTGCTTAAAATAATAATTTACTACTTGAAAATTATTATAAGATTAACTAATAATCTATTCTTACTAAAAAGAGAAGAATAGCTAAAAGAAAAGAGGATTATTAATATAATAAGAGATTTACGTTTATTTAAATATTCTTTTTTTAGTAAGCTTTTTAGCTGTTTTATAGTAATATAACTATAATAAAACCACTTTTTACTTAAACGCTTTTTTTGCTTTTTATCTCCTTTTACTTCCCTTTTAATAACGTATTTAAGTTACTTATTTTACTCCTTATAACTATTTTTAGTTTAAATAAGTAAAAGCTTCTTTTTGCTTATATACCCTCTTTTTATAAAAGAGTATAAAGAGTATAAAATTTTTAAAAAAGGGTTATTAACTTAAGTTAAGGAATTAAAAATATAAAGTATTTCTTTAAAAGAAGAAGACTCTTTAAAAAATGAAACTTATTTTTTTTCTAGCTTTTAACTACTAACTTATAAGTAACTAAAATTCTTTCTTAAGAAAAGTTTTTTAAGGGGGGTATAAGTATAAAACGCTTATTATTCTTATTTAAATAGTCTTAAGCAGGTTTATTTAAAAGGGGCCTTTAAACAAAGAAAAAAAAGAAGCTTTAAGTTTAAAACTTACTACCTTTGCTTTATTTTTATTTTCCTTAAGCTAAAAGCAGTTTTTTATAGTATAGCCTTTTTTTTTAATCTTTTATAAAAAGCGGGTTTTTTACTATAAAAAATAGCTAATTAAAAAAAGGACCTTTTAAAGCTTTAATAGTTTTAAACCTATTAATTAAAAAGAAAGAAAGTAATTTTAAAGTATAAGCTTAAGCGTTATATTAAAAAGCTTAAAGAATATTAGTTATAAAGCTAAAATAAGAGCTATTTAAGCATTTTAAAATCTAATTAATAATTACTACCCTAAGGATTTTATTTTCTTAGGTATTTAGCTTATTAAAAAGCTTTTTTATCTTATTTAGATTTACCTTAATTAAAGTATAAGTTTTAAAGGTAGTATTAAATAATTTTTTTATAAGAAGAAAGTTAAAAATAAAATTTACTAAGTTTTAAAAGGTTTTAAAAGCTTCTTAAGCTAACTTTATAATTATATAGTGTTTTATCTAAAAAAAGAGCTATCCTTAATTATTAAATATAAGCATAGGGAAGTATTTTTAAGATATAAGTACTTATTAAGCGGGCGTAGTATAAATAAGTAAGAAGGCTAGTATAATATAATAAGAAGGGTTATTATCGCACTAATAAACAAAAGTCTGCTAATAATATATAATAATATTACTACCCCTTATACTAGCTTTATAAAGTAACTATACTACTAGTTTAACGGAGTCTTGCCCTTACTTAGCTACTAGCCACCTTATAACTATCCCCCCTTTATATTAGCACGCTTTTAAGCTGCTTATAAGCCCCGGTTCCTATAAAGAGAGATACCTTAGCTAACGCGGGCTCTTAAGGCTTAGCGCGCCGCGCTCCTTAGTTTTTATAGTTACTCGTAGACCTAAGCTGCCTAACGTTTTATTATATACGCCTTAAGTCCTATGCCCCGCTTTAACGCGCGCTTATTACGTACTTACCTTATTAGCTTAACGTAGCTAAGCTAGTTACTATTTATTGCTTAGTCTTAAATAAAGAGCTATTATTAAGTATAATAATTATAATATAATAAAAAGAGTCACTGTTATATTAATATATAAAAGTCTATTAATAATACTTAATAATATTATTACTTTTTATATTAGCTTTATAAAGTAACTATATTATTAGTTTAATAAAGTCTTGCCTTTATTTAGCTACTAGCTACTTTATAGCTAGCGCTAGTATATATTTTTAAAATAAGGCTTATATATAAGTAGATATATATATATATATAAACAGTAATACTTTATCTTTATTAAAGTATACTTTAATTAAAGTATAGTTTTTAAATAAAAGCGGGTTTAATATAAGGCTACTTACTTAAAAATAACAACGGTTACTTAAAGTATAAGCAATATACGTTTTTATAAAGATAGCTAAGAGAAAGTTAGTAATATAAGCTATACGTACTTATATATTAAACATAGCTTAAATATATATAGGCTTAATTTTAATAGTCCCGGAAAACTATAAGCATATCGTCGCTTAATAAGCGCCTTATATATATATAATAAGGGATTTTATATTTAGTGCTATAGCAAGCCTAAGCCTCCTTATCCTTAGTATCTTTCCTAAGTAGCATAAAAAGTAAGCTTATATTAAGGTTAAAAAACGTAACTTTCTTTCTTAGTATATTAGCAATAAAAGCGATAATATAAAGGAGGCTAAGTAGCTAGTACGCGATAAAGATAAAGCGGTAATAATATAATAAGCTTATAAGGAAAGTAAGTATAACTTTAGTAAAAAAAGAGGAAGGTATATAAGTAAACGTAGTATATAAAAGGTTTTATCCTTATAGCTATATATAAGATTAGTAGCTAGGCGGCGCGAATAAATAATTAGCTTAATTAGGAATACGCGCGCGCTAAAAGGCGCTAAGTTCTTATTAGCGGGGCCTTATTATAAGCCTACTTTTATAATAAGTTAAGGCCGCGTTACTTATAAAGAGGATATAGGCCGAAAAGCCTTACTTACCCTCTTAACTATATATAAGGAGGGGCGAGTTAAGAAGGGGATATAAGATAAGCTACTACTTATACTTTAAGCTTAAGGTATAGCGCTCCGGGCCGCAGGCCGCTTAAGTAAGAGGCGGCCTTAGCTTACTTAAGCCGCGTCGAACTACTTAGCGAGTAAGATATACTTATAGCGGAAAGCGTACTTTTTTCTTTATATAAAGTCGTAAGACTTTATATAAGGCGGATTAAATATAAATAAGGGAAGGTTTTGCTTTTAGCGCTTTAGTTTTTTCTTTTTATTTAAAATATTACATTTTTAAAAACCTAAATTAAGTCCTTAGCGTAAACTTAATAATAATAATTTAGTTTTTAAAGGTAATATTAAAGAAAAAGACTTATAAAAAGAAAGTTTAAAGTAAAATTTACTAAGTTTAAAGAGGGTTTTAAAGCTTTTTAAGCTAAATTTTTAATAATATAGTATTTTATTTATAAAAAGAGCTATTTTTAACTATTAAACGTATTAAAGTAAGGATTTCTACGGATTTAGTATATAGATTTAAAGAAACGGTTTTAAAAGTTTTTTTAAAATAAAAACAAATTTTATTTAAAAGAACTAAGAGAAATAATTTAAAAAACCTTTTAGCTTATTAAATTAATAGTTACTCTTAATAGCTATATTTTTCTTTATTCTCTTAAGAGGTATTTTAATATAAAAGTTAATAAGAAAAAAGGAAGAAAAAAGGTAAATGTCTAAAAAAGATACTAGTTAAAGGATATAATAATAAAGTTTAAAATTATAGAAAAGATCGTATTAAAAAGTGTATTTTTTATTTAGTAGGATGATATTTTTATAGAATTTACTTATTAGTAATAAAAATCTTAGTAGTTAATTAAAGATTAAGGGAAAGGGTAAAAAAAAGGAGAGGCTTTTAATAAGGAAGTAAAAATATATAACAAAAATGCCGTTAAATAGAACGTGCTTTATTATATAGGAAGAGATTTTTAAAGAAAGTTATATTGCTTAGTATAGTCTTAAAAATACGGTTATAAAACATAAAGTATAAAAAAAAAGGGATTTATAAACTAAGTCTAATAAGATATTAATAATATTCTAAAAAAGTTCGCTTAGTAAGCGTATTAACCTTAAAAACAGAGAAGACTTTTAATACAATTTTCTAATTATATAATAGTTAGAAAGACGTTAGTAAGGGTCGGGCTAAATCCGGCTTAAAAAAAACCGGGCTTATAACTATTAAAAAACAAAATAAGCATAATATAAAGTAAGTAAGTAGCTATAAGTAAAAGGATTATAAGAGTATAAAAAGTCTATATAAAAGTAGAAAAATAGCTAAGTTATATATATATAAGTTTAATAATCTATTTAAAGTAAAAAAAGGACTAAGGCCTTTTTTATAAATAATTCCTAAGCTAAAAATAACCTAAGTAATTAAGTAAAGGCTTTTTATATAGCGTAACTTTTTATAGTAAGCTATTAACTAATTTTAAGTTTATATAATATTTATAAGCTTAAGGACTAAATCTATAAAAAATATAAAGTAGTATAGCAACTTAGTATAAGTTATATATATAGTCTTTATATATACTTTTTTTAAATTTACTTCTACCTTACTTATATATATATTATATAATATAAAGAAGCATTTATGATTTTTCTAATTATATAGTAAATCTATTATATATCTTAGCGTATTTATATTATATACTATATATACTATATTTAGCCTATAAGCTATAAAAAAGTATATTTTACTTTCTTATACTTTTATAACTATACGTAGGAAAAAAAGAGTGCGCTAACTAAAAATAAGTTAGTTAGTTAATTAGCTTAAACTACTTTAAACCTACTATAAAATAAAAATATTAACCTTAAGCTAACTTTATAATAAGTAATTAATATATCTTTTAGTTACTATAAAGGAGCATTTTAAAAGTCTTAACTGCATAATTTATACGCTAGTCCTTATTAGGATCGGGCATTCCTAAATAGGCATGTGGCGGCCCGAATAGGACTAGCGTGCACAGCCACATAGTTAAGACTTTTAAAATGCTCCTCTATATTAATTAATATATTATAATATTTATTTATCTGCCGAAATATATATTTAGGGTTATTGCTTTATTTTATCCGCTATAAGGCTTAGTAAGCTATATAATTTTACTAGATTTTAGCTAGGCTAAAAGCGCTTTAAAGTTTCCTAAGTTTTAAAAAAGTCTTTACTAAGTTATTATATTAATACTACGCCGTGTTATTATTATCGTAATTATTTATTACTTAGTATAAGTTGTATTATCTTAGTTATAAATTAAACTAAAGCTTAAGGCCTTATTTTTAATAAGTTATTATTACGCTTAAGTAAGATTAAGGTTAAACGGGCTTACTTATAGTAAAGCTAAGCTGCTAGTAAATTTATAAGAGCTTTTAAAAGTATTAGTTAGCTAATTTTATAGTAAGTTAATATAGTTTATTAGTTTAGTTAAAAAGACTATACTTTTAGCTAGATTTAAACTAACCTTAGTATTATATTTAGTATACTTTTTAAGTATTTAACTATTATACTATAAAAAAAGGTTTAATAATAAATTAAACGTATTTTAATATAAATTAAAAAGATTATTAAGCTTAAAAAAAGAAATAAATATAAAGAGGGCTAAGGTTACTTAAAATATAGTATAATTTAACATATTTATTTTACTTAAATTTACTTTTAACTTTCCTTATTAATACTCTTATACACCTTTTTTTTACCTCTTTTACTTTTATTGCCCTTTTTAACCCCCCTCCCCCACCTACTTAGTTAAGACTTTTAAAATGCTCCTTTGTATTTGTCTCAATTGTATGTTCTATGTTCGTACGGATAATGCATTCACGGGAAGCCATCGAAGAAAAAATCCGGCCTGGCCACCGTAGAAGTATATTCTTAGGCACAACTTGAACACAAATACAGTCCATGTGGTTACCCCCCCCACCTTCAGCATCTATCTCGACCATGTCTTGGCAAGCAGCTCAAAGTCCCTGCCAGGTGCTCGTCGGTAATTCCTCCGTTCGGCCCGCTTTTGCTGGACCGAGGCTGCGGTTGGCCAACACTTCTCCAATGGTCGCAGCTCCAACCATTTCCGCCATCATATCTCGTAGATCCTCGTCTGCCTGTTGCCGCCCGGCCCGGGCGCCAGCGGTTCCCCAATCGGGGGTTGAAAGCTTAGCCTTTCTGCTTCCTCCATTGCCGCCTCGTGCACAATCTGCGCCCCTTGCTCGCCGCCAGCAACTTCCGCCACCCTTAATTTTTCTTCAGCCTGCCGCATCCGCCGCTTGAATGCTAATCGGTCCAAGAACAGCTGTTGCCGCCCGCGCTCCAGCTCCCGCTTCTCTGCGCGCAGCGCCGACTCCATCTCATTGAAAAGCTTGAGCTTGAGCTCCAGCTTCTGCAGCGTGACGTTGGCAGCCGCTGACACCAGGCGAGTCATCTCGCGTTCCTCATGCGACGCAAACGCGGCAGCTCGAGCCCCTATGGATGCCAGGGGCACCGAGGCCAGCGTAGTCTCGCTAGTCGCCATTTCCGTTGTCGTAGTAGTTGCCACCTTCCTGGTGGTCGTCTTCTCTTGGCGCACGTCAACGTCCATCGAATCTGTCTTCGTCGGCGAGTCATCTCCATCTTCCCCAAGGCCCCGACGGCCGTCCTGCCCGTTGGCCTCTGATTGCTCCTTGCCCTGGTTGCTATGGAGCTGTTTCCGAAGGCTCCGCTTCAACTCATCAGCTGACTTTTGGGCAGCAGCAGCTGTGCTGGCAGGGTTGGCCAAGCTGGCAAGAAAACCAACAACGGACATGACCGGATTATCCACTGAGCTGAACGGTAGCTGCCCGTGCTGAGACCCAAGCATGGACAGACCCGTGGGCGCATTGACAGGCGTTTCCGACACCAAGTATTTCTCTTCAATATCGAGCTGCAGGAATTGCAAGACACACTCCTCGCGGGTTCGAGTGCCCACATGGTCTGCGATTTCTGCCCAATCCTCGTCGAATCGCTCGAGTCCCTCGAGAAGACGCAAAATTTCGGCATCGGACCATGGAGCATCCCGGGCAATACCGGCTTCGTAAGCTGGGTTCTCAATCTTGGTGTACATGCTTGACGTGTGGTTTGCAGGTAGTCGCCCTTCGGTGAAACACAACGGGCACACGTGGTACTTGGCCTTTGAGCCCGAATCCGTCTGAGTGCTGTGGAAATAGACACGAGTGCAGTCGCTTCCGCACTGATGGCAATTCACTTTAGTCACGAGCACTGCCGCGGCATCTTCCGAGCCAGACACGCCGTTTGTGGCAGGAGCCTCGCCGTTCGCCTTGTTTTCGACCTTGGCGATAGGGGTCCCTTTTGCGTTGGCTTCGTATATGTTCCGACCAATCTCCAGGTTCAAGTCAGCTTTACTGGTGGCCACGGTTTGCGCCTTCCTGTCGGTGTCGCTGTTCTTTTTTCCTTCCAACACCACAGGATCGGCCGAGGGTTGCCAGGCTTGAAGCCCACGAGGAGTATCGCAGATGATCTTGAAATGTCCTGTAAAGGGGGGTCCAACGTGAGATGGTCTTTGGTCCGCGTCCACCTGATAACTTGTTAGTCCATTGCGAGCGTAGCGCGCCAATGCAGGTGACTACTAGGGCGCGCTGGAGAGGACGAGGTACCTGGTAGTTTATCAGGCCCCATTGCTCGAGGAATGCATGCACTCTCATGATGGCACAGACATCGCCAGCCAGATTCCGCCGACAGGCCGTGACGGTGAGGTATTCGGCCGGGTTGAGGCGGTATGTGTTGATCATGAAGTCGCGATAGTCCTTGTATACAGCCGAAGTTTTGCTCCTATTGCGACTGTTGAAAAACTCTGCCATGGCCTTTCGCTCAATGTCGTGAATTGTGTTCATGTCGAACCAAGTACTGTAGCTGGGAAGGACAATGGCGTGCGTCTGGGAGACGAGATGGTCTCGCGCTGCCGACTCGATCTTTTCTTTCGACTTGGAATCCTGTCCGTCACCAGCGACGGCGTCTTGCGCTGATGCGGCAGTCTGACGCGAATCGACGGGAGCATCGCCCATCTCTTCGTCGGGTCGGACCGCAGTTTCGATCGTGGGACCATTTGGAGCATCAAGGAGATTATCAAGCGCCGCACTTGCGCCCAACGTAGCGGTGTAGGGTTTGGTGTCTGGACCGTTCCCTTGGCCCTCCGACATTTGGACGTCTTGGAAAAAGTCTTTGGTTAGCCGCAAGGGCCCGGGCATCGAAACTGTGCACCGCGGAATTACCTTGCCCATCGCCTGCGCAAGGGTCAGGCTGTAGGGGCGGCTGCGCCAAGATGGGATTGCCATTTGGCGACTCAGCATTGCCGGGGGAACCGTAAGTCGCGGGATCTTCCATAATGGTCTCTTCGTAGCCGTAGGAGCCGCAGATCGGGAGATGGATAAAAGCGACGCGTCACGCGCCCCTTGCGGCGGCTGAGGATGTCGAGGACAAGCTGGCGAGTTCTCGAGCAGATGTGTGAGTGGAAATCGCGATTGGGCTGAGGTTGTCGAGATTCCGCTGCAGCGACAGGCCGAGAGGGCATATGATGTTTTGACGCGACCAGGCACAAGGGCGGGATCTCTGAAAAAGAGCGATTTGGGTTGTACATCGATTTACGTTTCTAAAGTAGACAAGCACGTGACACGTACTTTCCTCATCTCGTCACGTGCGCCTTTATCTCCCTTAGCATATGCTGGAGCTGGAGCGACTTGCCTCGGCCGCCCTCAGCCGACGACGTCTGCCAACGCCTGAAACCCGCCACTCGTGAGCACTGCGAGCGTCGACAATGTTTCCTGCCGCCACAAAACTCCTTGTACGGGTGAGCCGGCCCCTGAGCCGCAGCGTCGCTGGCGCGAACGGGTGTGCTCTTGGCAGGCTGCTGTCGACGCTGGCTGTCTTGGAGCAGCGAGACGGGCAATTGAAGCACGCGTCCTTGAGTGCCTTCAGAGCGGCCCAGAACCTGGGAGGCACTGTTCACGGCTTCATTGCCGGAAGTAAGGTGACTGCTGCGGCCGAAGAAGCGGC
>JAPEBW010002289.1:0-13311 GCA_027405785.1 Ophiocordyceps robertsii
CCCACCCCCAAGACTCGCCAGCGGGGGCGGCTGCCCAGGTCCGTCCGGGGCGCATTGGTGCAGCGCAGCGTCGGGCGCGAGCGAGCCCAATTCCTGTCCACTGCAGGCTCGTCGTCGGTATCCAACCCTTTCATCACACGTGCGGGCGGTGATGACGTGTGTCGGCTGGGGAGGCGAGGATAAACGGAGTCGTCGGCCGCGTGCCAACACCGAGATACCACCGCCCGCCTTGGCCTTGCTGTCTCTAGGCGAGGGAGGGCCTGGCCCGTCGCCGGCTGCCCGTCTGCCCCGGGCCCTTTTTTCTAGGCCCTCCGGCAGCGAACGGACGGCCCCGAGGAAAGAAAGCCACGTGCGGCAGGGTAGAGACAGAAAACGACTCGACTGGGCCTTGTTAAGCATATTCCTCCTCTACATAGACCTTCCGGGCCGTCGACGTGGCCTGGCAACTGATTGGCTTTCATGGGCCGTCGGCCGAGCCGAACCTTGGCCGGCGAGGTGGCCGAGCACGTCATCGTCAGGAACCGGGGCTCTAACAAGAGGGCAAAGCAGCGAGGGCGCGTATGTACAGACGGACGGATGTGCTGGCCATGGGGCGTCGGTCGTGAGACGCTGCCAATCGTCCAGTCATCGTTCAGCACTTCTTTGCACCGACCGAGTCTACCTTTTTGCCATTCTATCCGTACTTGGACACCCACCCACCTACCTACCTACTTATGTTCTTGCCTACTACCTACCTTAGGTGGTATGTATGTAAAGGTAGGCATGTATAACTCCCGACCCCTCCTCCCTCCCGCTTTCCAGCTTGCAATTAGCTCTCTGCTCCCCACCATTGCGTGATCGCTCCACTGCGTGAGATGCGGCGGAATCAACGGCTGGCTGCCAATTGCGCTTGCCCGGTCCTCCCCCCCCCCTTTGGCTACCCAGCTAGCCCTGCTCCTCTGTCCCCCCCCCCCTTCCCGCCTGTCTGGAATCTAGATCTTGTATCGCGTCGCATCTCAAATCGACTGTTTCCTCCTCGTCCCTCTGCATCCACCATGGCAAACTCCCCCCACGGCGGCGTCCTCAAGGACCTCTTTGCTCGCGACCTGCCTCGCCATGCCCAGCTCCTCGACGAGTCTGAGAAGCTGCCTGCCGTTGTCCTGACGGAGCGCCACCTCTGCGATCTCGAGTTGATCCTCAATGGCGGCTTCTCCCCTCTTGAAGGTCCGTCTGGCCGCGCCGCGGACCGTGGATCGCCGCCCTCGGATTGGCCTCAACAGTGGTAGCTGACCACTTTGCGCAGGCTTCATGACGGAAAAGGACTACAATGGGTCAGTCGCCTGCCGTCGCGTGATGCCTCCTCTTGACGCGCGCCTAACGCAGTCGGCAGAGTTGTTGAAAAGAATCGTCTCGCCGATGGCTCGCTCTTCAGCATGCCCATCACCCTCGACCTCAGCCAAGAGCAAATCGCCAAGCTCGGCATCAAGCCCGGCGCTCGAATCACCCTGCGCGACTCGCGAGACGACAGCAACCTGGCCATCCTGACCGTCGAGGATGTCTACCGCCCGGACAAGTACGTGCTTCATACGTCGGCCTCGCGAGCGTGGCTGACCATGTCTCGCCGGCAGGGTCATGGAGGCCAAGCACGTCTTTGGCAGCGACGACGATACTCACCCGGGCATCAAGCACCTCTTTAGCGCCGCAAAGGAGTTTTACATCGGAGGCAAGCTCGAGGCCATCAACCGTCTGGAGCATTACGACTTTCTGGATCTGCGCTGTAAGTCATGCCATTTCCGCGTGCACGCCGAGGCGAGCTGACACCGGCTGGCCGCAGTCACGCCTGCCGAGCTCCGCTCCCACTTCAACAAGCTCGGCTGGCAAAAGGTGGTGGCATTCCAGACGCGGAATCCCATGCACCGAGCCCACCGCGAGTTGACGGTGCGCGCGGCCCGCTCGCAGCAGGCCAACGTCCTGATCCACCCCGTCGTCGGCATGACCAAGCCCGGCGACATTGACCATTTCACCCGGGTCCGCGTCTACAAGGCCCTCCTGCCCCGGTATCCCAACGGCATGGCGGCGCTGGCCCTCTTGCCCTTGGCCATGCGCATGGGCGGTCCCCGCGAGGCCCTCTGGCACGCCATCATCCGCAAGAACCACGGCGCCACGCACTTCATCGTCGGCCGCGACCACGCCGGCCCCGGCAAGAACAAGCACGGCAAGGACCACTACGGGCCGTACGATGCGCAGGAGCTGGTCAAGGAGTACCAGGGCGAGCTGGGCATCAAGATGGTTGAGTTCCAGGAGATGATTTACATTCCCGACAAGGACGAGTACATGCCGGCCAACGAGATCCCCGAGGGCACGCGCACCATGAACATTTCGGGCACGGAGCTGCGGAGCCGGCTCAAGACGGGCAAGGAGATACCGGCGTGGTTCTCGTACCCCGAGGTGGTGCAGGTGCTTCGCGAGCAGAACCCGCTGCCGCGCGAAAAGGGCTTCACCGTCTTCATGACGGGCTACCAGAACAGTGGCAAGGACCAGGTCGCACGAGCGCTGCAGACGACGCTCAATCAGGGCGGTGGGCGGCCCGTTTCGATGCTAGTGGGCGAGACGGTGCGGCACGAGCTGTCGTCGGAGCTGGGCTTCAGCAAGCAGGACCGTGACCTCAACATCTCGCGCATCGCCTTTGTGGCCTCGGAGCTGACAAAGGCCGGCGCCGCCGTCATCGCGGCCCCGATTGCGCCCTTTGAGGAGGCCCGCAAGCAGGCGCGCGACCTGATTGAGAAGTCGGGCCCCTTCTTCCTCATCCACGTGGCCACGCCGCTCGAGTACTGCGAGAAGACGGACCGCAGAGGCACCTACAAGGCGGCGCGCGCCGGCAAGATTAAGGGCTTCACCGGCGTCGACGACCCGTACGAGACGCCGCAGAAGCCGGACCTGGTTGTGGACCTGGAGAAGCAAAACGTGCGGTCCATTGTGCACGAGATTGTCCTGCTGCTCGAGAGCCGAGGCCTCCTGGACCGGCTGTGAAGGGTCCGAGTTGTGGTTGAGCTGGTCTTGCCTGGGTTGGATGGCTGAAGGACAAGAAGATAGAAATGGATGGGATGGGTACTTTGAGGGGAGGCGGCATATCCCGGGGGGGTATTCGTACTAGGACGAACGATAGAAGATGCGTTATCCGTATATGCAGTTGGTCGACTTGTGATTACCTGCAGAATTTAAAGGCGAGGTTGGTGACGCAGCGGTTCTTTTTCCACTTGGCCCTTTCTTTTCCTGCCGAGTCGTCTTTGCCCATGCAAGCAAAGCAGACTCGGTGAGAGTATTCGGACGGGTGTTTCCCAGCCCCTTGCAGAGTGCCTCGCAGCCAGCGCCCCGCCTGGGCGTCTCGGGCTTTTCCGCACGCCGTAGGCGTCGACGCCTGCTGCGAGCGCTTGTGCGGATCCTCCCACCAGCTTTGATACTGACAGCCAAGTGTCGTCAGCACGTGGGCGCAGTGCCTGCGTAGATTACGCAAAAGCTGAGGGGACAAGGCGAAAGGGGAAATCAGGTTGGACAGCGCGCCTGCGCAGTGCAGTTGGTGTTGGCGACAACGCTCGCAATCTTTGTATCAGTTTTTGGTGGCGCGACGTCTCGCTGTGCACTCGACGAGATCAGGAGCTGCTCCCCTGCTGGACCGGCCGAGTACTCGCAAGTACCGGGCCAAACTCCCAGGGCGGTCAAGCCTGTATTATGAGCCCATTGCAACAGGCCAGGTCGTGACCTGTTTCTCTGCCGTGCTATGCGAGTGTCGAGAGGTACCCCCGGGGCCGTCCCGCTCAGCGAGGTACTTTTGGAGCTCCAAGTCCCACCACCCACCCAGCCTGGGCCATAGTATAGCCGGGGGACTTGAGCCGCGGATTTTCTGCTCTCTCGTCGTCCATCAAGACTTCCTACGGCAACGCCATCGACTCTTTCAAGTCGTAGTCGTGAATCTCGGCGCCTCTCCTCTTTCGAATGCCACAGCCACACGGCCTGGAAAGCTTCTTCGTACAACGGTGTTGGTCCAATCAGCACCGCCCAAGTGCCGCCCACGGTGCCTGTTGGCCCCTGTCCGGCGGTGCCTATTAGCGCCTTGGGGGGGGGCCTGGACCCTCTGTGCTGGCGTTGGCTGGCCCCGTGTGAACGCCGGCTATTCACTCTACCTGCCCTTGTTCCCCTCCCTCGCGCATCACGCCCGCCTGCTTTCCGCAGCTTGGGCATCGTTCCAGCCCTATTCTCCGTCCTCGCTGTTCATCGCCAGCCCCCCTCGTTTCCCCGACTTTCCAAAGACAGAGTGCTCCATAAGTAGCGCGAAGCAGCTCCTCAACCTGGCGTTGAGATCCCGTCTTCGAGCCTCGAACGGCTCTTGGGATCCAGCCCTTCGACGTCGACCTCTCCGAGTCTCGCCTAAGCAAACGTCTCTAGACGCCGCCCATTTCTTTCTCGATGACCTAGAATGCCTTCCAAAGACCGTGGCCCAGACGTCGACGCTTCCGCCTCAGACGCTCCGCGCGACAAACATCATGACCGTTCAAAATCCGACCGAAAGTCAGACAAGGACCGCGAGCACCGCCACCATCGCTCTTCCAGGTCCTCGCGCAGCAAGCTGGCTGGCGACGGGGGCGACGATCAATCTCACGTGTCCACCAGGCGACATCGGAAGAGGGACAAGGACAAAGATGGCGACGAGCTCAAGGGTCCATCCACCTCGACGGCCGAACTGACGGCCGACGTATCCAAAATGTCCGTGGACAAGCAGCGCATATCGTTGCCCTATCCCTCCTTCAGCAAGGCCCACAGCAAAGAGGCCGTCCTCAGCCGAGACGACGTTTCCAAGAGACCGTCGAACCCCCCCACCCCAGAGCCGACCGACTGCGGCCGCGACGACAAACGGTCCAAGTCGGCCGAGCTGCCTCGCAAGTCGTCCAGCTCCAAGAAATCAAGCCGACCGCCTACACCCCCGGAGACGGACGTCTCGGCGGACAAGCGACGGACCGAGCAGCAGGCGAGAGGCGAAGCCGAGTCGGAGCAGCCAAAGTCCGCCGCCGAGGGCGTGTCTAGATCTGCCTCCCGCAACGATGACAGGTCCAGAGTCAGTCGCAAGTCCGGGTCCTCGAGCCAGGCAACATACGTCAAGTCGCCAAAGCACAAATCGCACGAAAAGCTGCGTCCCTCGAGCTCCACCAGATCTACTTCGTCCCGGCACTCGACCAGGCGACCAAGCTCGACGCGCAGTTCCAAGCGACAAGACGCGGTCGACGACGAGTCCTCGCCCTCGAGTGTACAGGACTCTTCCCCCAAGACGCCAACGCCTACTACACACTTCCCCCCTCATCTCTATGGCGACAAGAGCGCGCCGGGGGGGACGCCGGGTGCCGACTCCAACCTCCCTTCCAAGACGGCGACTCCGGCCCCTGCCACTGCGGCTCCGCCTCCGCCCCCGCCTCCTCCGCCCGCAGTAGATGTCCAAGACATGCCTCGCGTCGACTACTTGCTGCAGAACGGCGGCCTGCCCTACCCAGTGCCGAAGCGCTTTCTTTCGGCTTTGCCGCCGCCCAACGGCACCCGCCCGTCGAATCCTGCATTGGCCGGCGCCGAGACGCTCTTTGCCCCCTTTTTCAACATTCTGAACCAGTACTCGGCTGTGCTGTCGAAGCACGGGTCCATCGCCGTAGCGACAGGCCACCGCTCGGTGGCTCGGCGGCTGCTCGACAGGCTGGAGAATGTCTTCTCGCGAGACTTGCCCTCCCACGGCTGTGCCTGTGTCATGTGTGACCGATCGCATGAAATTCACAGGGGCCTGACCTGGGGCGACGTTCTTGAATGGGTCAGCGGCCGGATCGAGCTGCCCGCATGGCCGCCGTTTGATCTCGCCGAGATTGGGACAAAGGCGGCCGAGATTTCTGCCGAGGAGCCTCCACGGCCGGCGTCCCCCGTCAAGTTGGACCCCGACATCGCCGAGGAGTTCAGGGATCATTACTTGCGCCAGTCGAAGAAGGTGAGGTCGGCCGTAGACAAGTGGCTCAACCAGACTGGAGAAACGCCCGCGCCGCCGCCTCAGGACGTGGACGACGAGACACTGGCCTTTGCCGTTCTCACCAACCTGGAGCCCGGCGAACGACCATGCTTCAACGCCCTTTTATCTGGATCCCGAGACCTGAAGCCATCCACACGCGCACCGACGCCGGGGTTGGGGAGCAGGCCACGCAACGACTTCATCATCAAGTGCGGCCTTTCTCTGCAGCGGCTTTACCGGCTGTCGCAAGTCCCGCGAGGCGCCGAATGTGCGACGTATCTCGTCAAGAACCCCGAGACACACGACTTGCTCGTCACCATCTCCAACATCAATAGCTCTGAGTGGGAGATTCTCACTTCGGGGCGCTTTGACGGGTTTCTGTGGTCGGGGGCAGATGCCGACGACTTTGGCCCAGGCCTCGAGTCGAGGGGGGAGACACCAGCCAGCGGGTACGCGGGCCATCGTTCGACATCGAGTCCAGTTCCCCGCGGGACCTCGGCCATGGGCTCGCGGCAGACGACCCCGTTTTCGCCCTACTCTCGAGGCGCCACGCCGGCATCGTTCATCAGTCTCGCTTCTTCGGGCGTGCTTGGCGGCAGACATCCGGTGTCGAATGACGAGGAGATGGAAATGGCGGCAGCTGCCGAGATTGAAAGGGAGATTTACGCTGGCATGGAGGCGCTCGAGGATGCCTTTGAGAAACTGCACCACGAGGCCGAGATGGTTCGGACGGCCCTCCGACAGCATGGGGCCGGCCTCATGCAGAACTTTCAAACCCGGCGGCGCATCGACGTGCTCCCGGCGCCCGGCTCTGGGGACTCGCAAAACGCTGCCTATGAACGGCCAGCCTGGGCGGCCGGCAGCGAAGGCGACGGCGGGAGCGACGATGACTGGGCCATGGACGACGTGGACATTATGCCGGATGACTCGGCCAGCAACATTAGCAGCTCCAGGCAAAGGCGCCCCAAGAGACGCACGGAACGCCGCACACCGGCTCCTATCGAGGAAGACGACGAGGAGGAGCGCTGACTTGGACCCGCAAGCCGACCGCCGACTCGGCGGGTTTCTTTGGGCAGGCGATGTTTACATGTTACGCCACGGTCTTGGAGGACCCATTGAACCGGATCCGCGCCCGGCTCGTCGACGTTCCAGACTGGCTACGTGACACCGCGGCCGGGTTCGATGCCGACGGTGGTGATGGACGAGTTGAGGGAAAGGCATGATACCATTGTGATTTCTATACGGTTATTTTCTGCGGGCGATTAGCATCGCTCGTCTTCACGTCGCGCGCCACGAGCCGCGGCCTTTGCGGGCGCAGCGCAGAACCAGGCTCTTTATTTCATTCAATTTCCGTGTCATCTCGCCGTCATCGGAGAAGCTGGCTCGTCGCAAGGCCTGAAGCGAGGTGGGAGCTCGAATGCATGCCCGAGACTGGGGCTGGGGCGGCGAGTCGAGGGGCTGGATGGGGAGAGAGCTCGGGGCCGCCGTCCAAGGTGCCCGAGAGGGATTCATTGACTGCATAATGTGGAGTTTGGGCATCGCCGTGCCGGAGATAGGTTACGGAGCGTGGAACAATTCGCACACGGCCATGTACAAGTAACGGACCGTTCTGTAAAGCTGGTTTCGGTCAGTCCTTGACTTGACCTCTAACTGCGTGGTATCTCGTGGCCCATGCTCTCTGCATGCACAAATCTCGCGTCGGGGTGCTTCACGATGCCCATTTCCAGCCAGGTCTCCTTCGCCGCTCTCACGCTGTCCAAGACGGCCTGGCCCCGTCAGTGGCCCCGAGGCCCCGTCTTGAGCAGCTTGGCCACATTGGCAGCGTAGCCCTCCACACCGCCGTACTTGCGCAGCAGGGCCCCAAAGTCAATCTCGTCCCCGGCCCCCCCGAGCCTCCTCCGACCCAGGAGGCACGTGTTGCGCGTGCTCGGTATGCGCAGCATCTCCGTCTCCACCTCCCAGCCGCAGTCGCCGGCGATGCGGGCGACCCAGTCGACGAGCGAGGCGTACGTCGACTTGGGCTTGGCCTTGTCGCGGGGGGGCGGGGCGCGGAACTTGTCGCCGGCGAGGCTGTGGCTGCAGCAGGGGATGGTGATGAAGGGGCTCTGCGAGAGGGCGGCGAGGATCGGGGTCCAGGGGGTGAGCTCGTCGGCGTGGTTGGAGATGATGAAGGTTCCGGGGGGGAAGACGCCGTCGTGGATGGCTTGCGGGTCTGCGGCGTCGGAGGGCTCCGCGCCTGTGCCGTTGTCGGAAACGACCTTGGGCAGGAGGAGGCGCTGCTGCAGGGGGCGGCTCTCGGGGGCGGTATCGGGGGCGTCGGTCTGGTACTGGGCCCAGGACTTGCGAGCTCTCGCGTCGAAGCCCCAGCCGGAGTAGCCCTCTTGGAGTAGAATGTAGACAAGCAGGCCGTTCCCGCAGCCAATGTCGACAAAGCCCGGGAAGCGACCGTCGACGCCGTACATGTCGGCCCAAAGCTCCATCAAGAAGGCGGCAATGCCAAGGTCCTCAAACACATGCTTGGCAGGATCCGTCGACTCGGCCCAGCCATCGACCAGGCGGCGGGCGTACTTTGCCTTGAGCGCCGCGTAGCGGTCCTGGAAGCGGGCCTGAGGCACAATGACATCGTGGTGGACCCTCTTCACGTAGCCGGCGACGGCGCTCTGGCCGTGCTTGTGGAGGATCTGCAGGAGGTGGTAGGCGGTGCGGCGCAGCTTGGAGCACTCGGCGTCGTCGGGCGGCTGCTGGAAGGGGAGGAAGTGGACCGAGACGGAGCCGGTCTGCGAGACGGGATCCCACTGGTGCAGGTGGGCGATGGCGCGGACTTTGGGATGGTAGAAGGGGAGGTCGGCGGCGGAGGGGGCGTGGGGGACGTAGATGACGAGCGACGAGGATGACGACGAGGGGGTAGACGAGACGGAGCGGTGAAAGGTGCACGTCTGTTGGAGGGACCGGTCTCTGCGCTCGCTGCGGGGGACGAGCTTGCGGACCAGCGTCCTCTGGCGCGGCAGGTCTTTGATGTCGCGCGCCAAGGGTGTGCAGGCGGGCGGGGGAGAGGCAGCGTCGTCACCGTCGTCGTAGAGAATGTCTGCGCGAAAGAGCCAGGTCGAGTTGAGGTTTGGGTTCCGGATCAGGTTCATCATCTTGTCGACAAAGAGATGGGGCCCAAAGGTGCAGGCATGGCGGCACTGGGGCACCCAGCAGGCGTCGCCGTCGTCGGGGGTGATGTCGTCGAAGCAGGGCGGCGATCCCAGGGGCAGCTCGTCGGGCTCAAAGGGCATCGCGTCTTTGTGCCATGTGATGGTCTCGCCAGATTCTCATAGCCACGTCTGTCTCTATAGTCTCTATCTATGCCTTGCCCACGGCTCCACCGAGTGAGGCAATCTATCGCCAGCGAGAATCAGCAAGCATTCGAGGCAGAGGAGACAACTCATGCGTACCTGGGTGCCCGGTTGTTTGCTCTACCTCCCATGCCGTGCCAGTCGTTGGAGGTTTCATCGTGAGTTTAGCCCAGATCTGGAAAGGCGGCCAGCTTTTCTCGAGGCCCCACTATCAACGACGACAAAGGGCGGGCGGGGTACATGGCTCATGTATCTGTACATACTGACTTTCTGTACTCTGTACAGAGTACAGTATTCGTACACTCGTGGCGGCAAGGCGAAGATTGTCAAGCAGTCTACAGAGTAATACTCTGTAAGAGAATATTCGTAGGTGCTCTGTACAGCACACTTACAGAGACAGTCGCCGCTCTCAGACAGAACAGAGGATGAGCTGATTGGAGGTCCCGCTAGGCGAGGACAACCGTACCGGACACGGCCGACGCGCTTGTCAATGAGTCCGTGTGCAGCAGCTCGACGGATCCTCGCAGGGGCAGGACGGGCGGCGGCAGGACGGCGACAGGACGACAGGTACCGGCACTGTACATACAGTTAACTATTGGCATGTAGGTACCTAGGTACTGTGCCTGTACTGCGTTGCGCGGCCGTACGAATACTGTTACTGTTGTTGTACATACTTGCGGCACCGCACGGGCTGCTCTGCTGCTCCAGCCCGAGAGCACCACGACGTTCCGAACAGACTATGTAAACATCCGCACGTGCGTCGACCCATGGTCCGTTGGATGCTGCTAAGCAGCCGACGGGACAAACAAAACAAACTGTTTCCTCTCCGTCCGCTTGCAAAGAGCGGGGCAACGGGAGCGGCATCGCCGTCGCGCTGAGATGAGGTAAGCTTGTACGTGGCCTGTACTCGGGTTGTGCACCTTGCCCCCCCACCGCGTCAGGTACAGCCCAAGTACAGCCCAAGGTTCCAGGCTCGTTTCCCACCAGACCAACCGCTGTGGACGCCTAACATCTCAGGCACCAGCGCCGTCCTGGCCCTCGAGACGGAAAAAAGGGCGTGGGGCCTCGCCTGCGCCTTGCCCCTCGCTCTACTTATTAACTGCATCCGCTTTCTTCCCCTCACCATCCTCTTTCCTCACCAGCTCTACATCACCACCAAGCAAACTTTGGCCTTTTGAGCAGTCCTCCCAGCCTCGCTCGCGTCGCACACCCGCTCTCCCGACTCTTGCCCTCTCTCGCCACTCGCGCCCATCTGCCGCCCGACTCGTCGCCCACCCGAAATCCGACACAAACAACCAGCGAGGCGCCCTTGTTATCCAGCCTTCCCGCTGCGAGCCGTTTCCCCCCTACAAAACCCATTTCCCCACGTCACCCGACAACCTCCGAGTTTATGTCCATCGAAAATCTCAAAGTCAGCGGTACGTCGCCACTGCTCCCTCTCTCCCTGCCCGACCCCCTTTTCTCCTCGAGTCCTGTCGTCGCCACGCCGTCGTGGGCCTCCTCGCTGCTGTTGTCAGCCCGGGCCCCGCCAAGACGCGCGAACCTCGCCCGCGCTTCAACACATGAAATTTGCCCCCTCTTTATTGACAGCTGGTCCTTGCTGACTTGCTCCCCCACCAAGACCCCTTCGCCGATGCCGACGAAGATACTGGAGAAACCAAGCAGGCGCAGAATTACATCCATATACGCATTCAACGTAAGTCTCCCAGCGCTGATAACGTTCACGCCGTGCCCGCCTCTTCCCAGCCGAACCCCTGAGGCCTCCCCCACAGCAAGATCCACTCCGAGCTCAGCTTCATCATGCTGACCGTCCAACAGAGCGTAATGGACGCAAAACCCTAACTACCGTTCAGGGTCTGCCCAAGAAGTTTGACCAAAAGAAGATCCTCAAGGTCATCAAGAAGAAGTTTGGTGCGTCCCCCCGGCCGATCCCTGCCACAAGGCCTCTCCCGCTAACTGCCTGCCGAACAGCCTGCAATGGAACCATTGTCACCGACACCGAGATGGGCGAGGTGATCCAGCTCCAGGGAGACCAGCGCAAAGATGTCCAGGATTTCCTCACCGACAAGGAAGGCCTCGAGCTAGACGTCAAGACCATCAAGGTCCACGGTTTCTAGAGCTCGCGATGCGCCGTCGTCCTGCCCGCGGCTGCCTGCTCGCCCCAGCAGGCTGATGCCGAGAACGGTCGGGACGAAAACGCCCCCGGCGTCGCGCCTCTCGCCAGATTACCGATCAACCAGGGCTCGTTTCAGCCCCGACCGCCAAGGGACGACGGCCATGCGTCCGATTGCGAGACCTTTTCTTTGTTCAGTTGAATGGAAGATTGTGTGGGGGTTTGGCCAGCCCTCCGCTGCCGCCCAACAAGACGCGGTGATCTGCTTCACATACCCCCCACGAGGAGGGCTACGGGCCAAGACACCATGACGGCTTGTCGGTCTTTCGTTTACTCCTTGGGCAAGTCTAGCCGTAGCCCAGATCAATAAAGCAAGTGCGAGAAGTTGCCACGCGCCCCGACACATAGATTGCTACTGTAGATGTCCTTGAACGCCGTGATGCAACGCTGGCCCCGTCCAAGTTCCCACTTTTGCCCGACGCCGGCTGGTATGCCCAACACGCAGAAAACAACTCGATGCACAAAACGAACAAGACACCACCTCCCACCCAGGCTGACTTCCAACGGCCCAGCCTTGCACACGAGGGCGGCGTCACAGCTCGGCGCGCTCAATGGCGCCCTTGATGCGCGTCAGGACGCCGACGGTCTCGTCCCACAGGTGCCGGCCCCGGGCGACGACGGGCATGGTGGGATAGTCGGCCAGATACGAGTGCATGTGGACGAGCAGCACCACCATGGTGATGTAGCTGGCAATGGAGAAGACGTTGACGGACGTCGACGTCTCCTTGCGGATGTTGATCTTTTGGTGCGTGATGTGATAGCAGACGGTCAGGGTCTGCAGCGGCACGTCAGCAACGGCGTGCCCTGCTTGCTCTGCTGCTTGTGAGGGCAGACTGTCTGTCACATGGACGCATGTATATATCATGCCATACGGCAGAGCACGTAATAGCGGACCATGTCGGAAAAGAGAGGGGAGGGGGGGCTGGAACGGCCGGACGTACGGTAGCTATGCCGATCCAGCCCGGAAGCAGAAGGCGAGGGTCGTCGAAGCCGCCGGTGAGAGAGAGGACGGTCAGGGTGACGTAGGCGTTGACGGCGTTGATTGTGAGGAGTCGGACGATGGTGGCTTGTGGGGTGTAGTTGATGAGCCTGTGCGGGCAGGAGATGAACACGTCAGTCGCACGGGTCAAGCCATCGAGAGCTCTCGTCGCACTACGTACCACCTCGACATCAGACAGTCGGTAAAGAAGAATGACAGATAGCCACAGGCAAAGCACTAGGCGGCAACGTCGACGGTTAGCGACGAGCACGGCGACGGCAGGCGTCACGGCGGGACGTCGGGAAGCGTGCCGGGCACGGCATATGCAAGTCCTCACCCAGATGGTAGCGAGTGCTCCCTCGGTCAGGGCATAGGGGACGGCGGCGTCGGCATGGCGAGCATGTAGTGGGTTGGCGGCGGCGTCGCACAGCAGCTCGGGCGACTCGTTCCAGCCAGAGCGGACGACGAGGACGTGGCCGGTGCCGGGGAGCAGGCGCAGGATGAGCTGGAGGGCCGAGGGCAGCCCCCACCAGAGGGCGGGGAGGATGGAGCAGAGGCGGAGGGCGAAGAGCCAGGGGTGCCAGGGCTGGGGCACCTTGAGGACGACGGCGACGCGGGGCTGGAGAAAGGAAGGGTAGACGGAGGGCGGAAGCGAGGAGGGCGTCGAAGGGGCGGGCGTCGACGAGGCCGAGGCGGCGGGGGAGAGGTGCGGGCGGGCAGCGTTGGACGGCGACAGGGCGGCCGAGGCGGGCTGTCGAGACGGCCGCTTGTTGGCGAGCGAGGGCGACGAGGACGAGGATGCCGTCGA